>JARJLF010000251.1:0-267484 GCA_029378395.1 Mycena leptocephala
TAAATGGCCGTCGTACTCTTAATTTCCACCTTCGCTGGACTAAAATGACGGGCCCGCTCGGGGGAAATTGCATTTTCACAGCCACAGAAGGCGATTTCGCCGATCTGTGTCCAGTCGTGGCATTTGACAATCACGTCTGTGTCAATCACTCCCCAGACGCCGACACTCTGCTATTTTCGTATCGCACCACCACCGGCTCCTGGTCTATCCTGACCAAGGATGATTTCCTTCGGACTACGGCTCATTTCTTCTCAGAGGCGCTGCTGGAAAATGTCTTCGGGCATAGTTACCGCATCAGGGGCTCCCTCCAGCTTCTACTAGATGGGGTTGAACCGGAGATAATCATGAAAGTTGGGGGCTGGTCGTCTCTCTGTTTTCTAATCTACTGGCGCAGATTGGAACAGGTTATTCCGCTGTCTATTACCCGAGCATGGGATTCAAGAATCAAATCTTTCGCATCGAGACAGGGTATCCGTGACAATGTATCTCTTCTAGATTTCGACGACAATGACATTTGATTTGATTCTCACTCGCATTGCTCTGTTGGGGGCTCGGGACTTCGTTCTACCCTCCCGCGAGCTTCGCTCTTTGAGCCCTGCTCCTTGTGGTATGTTGGGTATTCACTCTTTCCCTTCCCCTTACCTTGTGTACTGGAATTGGTGTCTGCACTCGGGCTGAACCTTGGCCGGTTCTCCCTGCAAAGGCCCGCTTCACGAGCCCCCAATTCCCAGACAAACCCTGGATTTGATAAATCCAGTTGATCATCTTATTATTTCTATGATTGATTATTATTGCTAACTTACGGTTAGCCTCAACCATCCAGCGCGTATCAGACTTTCCGCAGAGCTACCTTATCATTCACGGTCTCACACGGAGAACTGCTGCGGAAAAGCCAGAGTTTTGGGTGGATCTCGATATTTCCTTTTATCTACCATATAGTATATAAACCTGCATGTAAATTAGATAGGCCAGTGAAAACCACGCCCACTTGTTGGCACTGACCTCTCAAGCTTGGATTTTGCTTGAAGTCGCTTTCGCACGGCCTTGAGCCAACATTATAAGCCCAACAGTGGTGCTCTGTGGTTAGTAACAAAGGATAATAAACAATTTGGTTATCATTGCACTTTTTGGTGTGATTTTGGCAAGGATTTCTAAGGAAGTTTTTGAGATTGATAGACGATGCGCCTGTCTTACCTCCCCGAACAAATACACACGGCATTGAAGTTGTCAGTAGTTGATCTTGGAGTATAGACTTTGTCTAAACTCTTTTGGTTCTCATTACACTGCTGCACTTTGGTGCATCGTTTCACTGGGCTATGAGCCAACCCCAGGAGGTGGTGTCTCACGTATTTCCCACAGCTGAAGTTGCATTGGAAAAGACACCATGGGGGGCGGATCCCAGCTTTGATCTCGATTCCGACACCCACAACGGCTTGGCAGAAGTAGAGGATTTATCAGAACAGAGGCGGAGCGCTAGCAAGGAGCAGGTCAGAATTTTTCTTCTAGCCTGCTTGGTCCATTACTCAATGTACATGCCAACCGAGGAAGGGAGCTCAGAAACCAAAATCACCAGGCACAGTCGTTCGGCGCAAACTCGGAGCGAGCAAACCTAAAGTCGGGATCACGGTAAATTATTATACTTATAATAAATACTCAACGCTGAATCAACGTGAACTTGCAGGAAAGGGTGGAAACTCCGGGACCAAAACAGCCTATGGTCCGTCCTGACCATTGCTGTGACGATGATGGCTCACTGTTTTCAGGCCAGCAAAGACACGGCTCCCGAACCAAAACCCCCTAGGACCAGATGTCTAAAGAGTGACCAGAACCCAGGTCGAGTCCCGGACCCTTCTGTTTCCTTTGCCCATCACTCACTGCTAATCCCCAGGTTAGCAAAGACGCGACTCAAGAACTGATACCCTCTGGAACAGGAGGTCGACAGAAAGCGACCAAGACTCAGGTGGAGCTCCCGGCGATTGACACTCTGCCGACAAGTTTGGACTCGAGCTGCTGGCTGACAGTCTCTGTCTGCAGAGATGTACATGAATACTCGTCATGACCAAAAGTGACGGGAAATTAGGAATGGGCCTGCCACTTGAGAAAGCAGGTAGCTCAGGGCAAAATCTTACTCCACAATACCCCTGTGGTCTCTTTTGATCTAACCTGGCACAAAACACCATTCATTCTGCTTTCATTGTGCTAGATTATCTGGTTTAATCATTTTTGTGAACAAGGGTGTGATTTTTCTGCCCGTTACTTTATTCACCGAGGCCCGTAGAATGGCCCGTAAGCCATAAAATCTCGTGTGTGCATTTTAACATATCTAACACCATTTACGAGCCCTTACAGAAATTGGCAGTACCGAAGGCGCGAATCAGAAAGTTGCCGCCTTGGGCAATTTTAGGCTAATTCGTGCGCAATTAGTGATAGAAAAATAACTGCGAAAAACTATATTTTTGACCCATCTGACAGAGCTGGCCCAGTCTAAGTTCAACACATCCTACTGGCTTCAGATCTTCCGCAAACAGGCTGATCTTTGGGGAGGGGAGACGTACATAGTTTACGAGGACTGTCATGTGGCCAAAATTTTGAAAACTGAAGGAGTTATGTTGTTTTCAACCTTTCTGACTGAAGAATTACTCCCGGTGAACTAGTACCTGTCCGGTGAGGAAATATGTAATTTGGGCTCTATGACATTCCCTGTAAACCCTGTAAGTCTCCCCTCCCCAAAAATCAGCTTGTTTGTGCAAGATCTGAAGCCAGTAGAATATTTTGAACTCAGACTGGGCCAGCTCTGTCAGATGGGTCAAAAATATAGTTTTTCGGAGTTATTTTTCTATCACTAATTGCGCACGAATTAGCCTGAACATATAGTTACGTTTCATCTCAATCTGTGCAGAACTCATCGAGTTATGAGGAAATCGGTCGCGAGAATCGAAAATTGCCCAAAACGGCAACTTTCTGATTCGCGCCTTCGGTACCGCCAATTGCTGTAAGGCCTTACAGCTAATGTCGGAACCGAAGGCGTTACAGCAATTGGCAGTACCGAAGGCGCGAACGAAAAATTTCCAGTTTGGGACATTTTCAAAGAATTACCCATAACTCGGTCAATTCTTCATGGATTTGGATGAAACCATGCTAGATAATTCGGGCTAATTCATACGGAATTAGTGATAAGCGTTGCTCACACTATGCAGACTCCAAGCCAGAGATTCGGCAAGCGATGCCCACCAGACAGAGGTTGGAAAACGACGCAGTGAAGGTGGACGTAAAAGGTTGAGCCAGGTCATCAGAGGCTGTGTGGCATTCGCATCAAACCGGAACCTGAATCTCTTCTTGATCACGACCACTTCGCCAGCCGAGTCCTCGAGCCTATCTTCCACCGTCGCTGCCGAACATTTCGTTGAATCTGACTGTCCCACATCAATGCTGTTACCTTGCCGCCCAGCTATCATCTCAGTGCACTCTCTGCTCGGTCGTCGGTCGCTGCCCAACTGCAGCCTATAACATCGAAGAAATCAAGGAACATTCGCCGCTCAAACTGAAGCTCTTCTGGATCAGCCCCTCTTTCAGATTGAGGTTCTGGGTCGTTACCGCTTCTACCACTCCGCATCTAAGAGTTGGCAACATGAACCGCTCGCAAATTCGCTCAACGCGGCTCTACCTTTTGTTCAGCTCAGTTCTTTGGGCAGACATCGGGCTTGATTCACTGAAGCACAGTCCACATGAACGGAAAAGAGCCCCCCGAGGCGCCTAGGCTGGAATCCCTGTGTCCGAATGAAGCGAGGAGGTTTTTGTTCTTCTTTACTGTTTCGATCTTTTGATTCAGATGACGATGCGGTGAGCGCCTTTCCTCCCTCTCCGTTGGAGTGATCACGGATCCGCTTCCTGTCTTCAGCTTCGGTGCGCTCGCTGTTTTATCGTTCCTGAGTCAACATCAACCGAGCAATCGGATATAGTGTACGGAAACGAAGGATAGAACTCGTCCGATGCTGGCAATTCGGGGTTTGACTCCCCGCGCCCAAATTATCTAGCGTTGTCTTTCTTTGGCTACCGGTGTGAGCTCCTCCATGTTGATTCACCAGGTTGATTTGTGCAATCCGGCCACGCCGTGGTCGGGTGCCTGCTCAAAGTGCCAGTTGCCGCAATGACACAAAAAGGCCGCTCGAGGTTCGAACCCTCTGTACAAGCGACACACCTGCTTTTGTTTGGGAGGCAGGACTTATGTTTTCGCAGCGAAATCCCGCCAGTACTGCAGTGGCTTGACCCCAACTCGTTCTCACAAGCGGAAACTGGATTTTGGATTTTGTGCAGGCCGCACTGAATTCCCTTTTTGTTCGGCGAGCTCACTGCTTGGCAACCTTGTTACAGGGCAGAAATCGGATGTGGTGCGGGGAAGCACAGCCACCGTGCTCGACTCTGACATGAATTTTACCTTTCATCTTTCTGCGACTTGGGAAGACGCAAGATACGAGATACAAAGCCCTTGCTCCTATGTGGAGGCACAGCTTGCGTCGCTCGTCGCCTTCCGCATGACTCAAAACGCTGACATTACTGACGAGCTCGTTACCTTCATAGTTCGTTGCTCCTCCGACTGCGTTCGTGAGGTGTTTCAACATCCCTGAACCGAATCGAACTTGGGCTGCGGCGCGCGAGCAGATGCTGCTTTCGTACGAGTATGGATCGTTAAACGAGGCGCGTCGCGTCTGGTACCGGGAATTCATCGACTTCTGTCGCCAACAATCAGCCGAGTCTCCATATTGTACGAAGCCGCAAATAGACACCGGATTTCCGGTGAATAAGGGCGTCATCAAGTTACAAGACATAGTAAGTGCCCGTCTCAAATTTCAATACGTACAAACGCTGGATTGAGTCACTGGTCGCCTCGTCGATTCAGACAGAATAAATCGACTCGAGAGTAAATAAAATGGCATCTAGACGCAGGTCGTGTCTGAGTCCTTTGATTTCAGTATAGGAACGGAGGATTTCGCCGATTCTTCCCGAAACCTCGTCATGACTTATGAGTGGCAGTGCTCGGAACAAATCCATCAGGGCCCGATCAGCACTTGTTCCCGTACCACGGCGATGCCCAGTCCAACTTCTGCTTTCTCAGCCCCAACGCGTCGCGGACTCCAAGCATATGTTATACTGAACGCTCGTGGCTGCGCACACTCGTTTTTGGACCAAGACCCGGTGGATCTGACATATATTTCTGACTCAGGAGGGCATGTATTGTGTCCCCTGGTATCCAATGTATTTGATTTCGAGTAATCTCACCCATTGGATACAATTTGACACCGGGTTTGGTGAATTATAGTATCTGAGAAACTCGGGCTTCTACATAAGCCATAGGCCACAGTTTGGACCAATAGCTTTTGTTATTGTCAATGTGAAATTGCGAATTTTGTAGCACAAGAAGGAGATTATCGGCAAACTGTTCATTCAACATTGAATTGGGAAATGTATGAGCAGTTCTAATGTAATGATTTGGTTGCAAGGAAGGATACACAGCCTTGACAAAAAGATTTGGAAAGATCCATTGATTGCCACCATCGGTCAGAACCGATGTTGGAAAAGTTTGTCAATTGTCGAGATTGTGTTGAACAACAAAGTCACCCAGAATTCCATGTATTTGATATATTATGTACCGGTCCCTCAACTAAGATTTTTGAGCATATAACAAAAGCAAAGTATTCATGTGTGCTTGTGTAGTTGACTTGCCGATGACAAAATCAATATAATCACTGATTTTCCAGAGTGGTACCAGAGTGACCTATTGAGTAGCAAACAATTGCGACGGAGAGATATGTATGGCAGAATACATATGAGAAGGCTCGAAGCAAAAGTGGCCATTGACCATCGAGACTTCCTCTCTTAATTGTTTCTAGTCTCCAATCAAGAAATGAGCCCTAACTTGACATATCACATGCGGATAAGGCTCTATTCGAGAGGGAATGACATATGTCCTTGACTTCCGGAGCATCCGAGACAATAAGAGTGATTCACTCTAGATATATGCTGCAAACATGTTTGTGGGAAACCTGCCTATTTAGGCAGGTGTCACAAATGTCACACCAGTGTTGACCTCTCCGGCACCGGTTATAATAGACAGTGTTTACCTCAAAGTGTTCCAGAGTCAGGTTGAAAGCTTCATAAATCAAAAGGAACATCACATTCATCCTGTAATGATGACTACAACACAAAATTCACTGTGGCACTTAGAGTTTGTCGCACAGGGGTATTCTGATGTGTAAGGAAAACTGTTTATAGTTTGACAACGTGATCGAGTAAGTAGTTTCAAATTAATGCAAATGCTCCTTGAATAAGGCACTGGTCCAACAGGACAGAGATAATTGCCTTTTTGGAACAAGAAGGTGAATATAATTGATCTCATCAGTGGCTGTGCTACGTGAACAAGCGGCTTCGGGTGGTTTGAAGTGCGAAGAAATTTCAAGAAAATGGAATTTGCAGAGTGTATGGGATAGTCAATTTAAGTACAGTTGCCCAATTGAGTGAATCAAAGAATCTGGCAACACATTGTGAAGGTTCCTCCTGCTAAATGAGTGGTTGTGAGCGGAAAGTAGCTCAGGGGACAAGAAATTGCCTGTTTGGGGACACGGAGTTCAATATAGCAGAGGTTGTGCTGAGCTTGGCAAGCAGTTGCAGGTCATTCAAAGTGCGAAGAAGAAGTGTTTTACACAAGGGTATGGGAGTCAACTTGAGTGTACATATCATCTGATGCGGAAACAAGACTGTTCATGGTTTGGCATGGGAACGATCAAGGAGTTTCAGACATGAACACAAATGGTGCTTGAATATGAGCATTGTATACGAGCAACACATACTGAATTGCCTTTTATGGACCAAGAAGGTGAATATAGTTGATCTCATCAGTGGCTGTGCTCTATCGGGTGGTTGGACGTGACTTTGAACGCGAAGAAAACACACTTTCGAACGATATGGTGGGTCAGTCAAGTTGGATGCAATTGGGGACTCAGAATATACCAGCGGCTATAGCCAAGCTTCTTGGGGACAAAATATTATTGCTCTATACTCGGGCTTACCAAAAGTAACCCGAATTTCGGTTTTAAGGGTTTCTAACCCAAATTTGTCAGATTTTTGTGGTCAGAGTATCAATCTATGATAGGTTTGCCATGTATTAGCACACTCGAACCTGAGGTGCAATATCCCACACCAAGTGCATTATTAAATTTTAAAATTGATCCAAAATTAAGGATATTTCCCTTCCTGTGATTGTCTTGATGGTATTTGTGGACATCTTAAAATCTGATAATTAGCTATAGACCTATAGAAATATCCGCAAAAAAATCTAGGGGTTTACAGGAATCCTGAATGGCTGCACGGATGAATTAAAAGAAGGCGTAAATCAACGCCTTGATCAAAAAATGTTTCAGATCCAGATTTTCACAACAACGAAAGTGCAGTAGATGCAGTTTTTTGGTTGCATATGTTGAGGTATGTTTCTTTCCAAATTCTAGACCAAGAAACTGCCAATGGTTGCCATATCCTGCCGAGGAACCCATATTCCGGTTACTTTTGGTAAGCCTGAGTACATTAGCCAAACCCTGGTATGCAAGGCACATAATACTCTTAGAGCCTTAGAGCAAAGCAATGAACAAACTGCATCGATGTAGTATACAGACACAGGATAGCAGAATGTGTGAGCTGGGCTAGTGCAGAACGCAACGGTCTGTTAGTGTAGTGGTTGTAACTCTTTCATATTTGGACTGCCATCACCGAAGCTATGCTGCGTTCAATTCTGGTAAGTGTAGGGGTTTTGCTTTTTTACCTGAACCCCTTGCCACTCACTGATCAGCTGCATCCAGCTCCATTGGGTGCACAATATTATTGTACCCGCCAGCCCAATGGAAGCGCATTGCTGAAATAATATTACTAGAAAAGTCTCGTAGGGTTCGGCAGGCAGGTTCCTTGGATCTCAGGGCAGTGTGAATTTACAATCGCAGGGGTGGAACAAACAGAAAGAGACGCGAGGGTATATCATATGCTGGAGAACTGGAGAAGAGGCCGTCAGAAGAGAGTGCCCGAATAAATAAATAAAAACCACGCGATAATTTGTTTGTCAAAGACACATACACGCGCCACGCGCGACGGAGAGATGTTGCTCTGGGACCGTGGTACCACGGCGGAGACGGAACAAAAAAAAGAACACGAAGCAAAAATGTATGCCCCAGACCCGAGTCGACCGGTTGCCCTGCAAAATAAGTGTTTCTTCGAACTTGGGGCTGGATGCTGGGGCTCTATGCGCACCGGGGCTTGTAATACTGACAGGGGAGGTCACACATCGAGATACAGACAAAGGGCACTGATCGGGTTGCCTTGAATAAGTCAGATAGTTCGCGCAAGTGGGGTGTGTTTTGAGCGTGCGTAATTTTTTGTGTTGTACACCGTGTCTTGTAACCCCACCTTGAAAAACATTTGCTTCACTCAATATGGTGAATCCACTCAAAATAAAATAAAATAAAAATAAAAAACGAGACGAGATGAGCGTGCGGAATCATTGAATCTGGAACATGAGTTCCGTCAAAGCCGCTTCTAGCAAAATCTTCCAATCTGTGACGGTATGCCAAGTTTCGTTCAGAATGCCGACAACAAGCCGCCGCGGCAAAATAGCAGAAGGCGGCACATCGGTGTCCTGACCATTGTGCCTCCTATGTTCACAAGCACGGCACTTTCCCGGCTGATGTGCCGAGGTTGGGGCCAAAGTGCCGTGCATACGGCGGAATGTACCGCTCTTGGAATGACTGTGCCGTAGGAGTTTTGTTGATCCCGCAGGACATGCCCGTGCAAAATGGTCGGATGAGCTTGTCAAGTACAGACGCTGTTTGAACTATTGACCACCCCGTCCAAGATACAGACAATTCCAATGCCTATTGATCGATTCCTCGAGCTTAATAGTTTCTGGGGCTAGAAAGCTCAGCAGCGGCTCGTCCAGGGCAAAGGAGATAGACCGAGCTCAATGGACTGGTGAACGCTAATATGGCTAATCAAACTGCCAACTTCTATAGCCCAGTTTGGCGTTGTCGGATGCGCTTGGCACACAGTCCAGTGGCAATCCTGAGTGTCTTGTGAGAGGAAGATGTTTCAATCACTTTGATAGGAAATGCGACCGCAGACTGGACAGCGGAAAAAAGGCAGAAATATTGTGTATTGTGTAAGTTATGTGGGTGAAGGGTGTAACGGTCACGTACAAGATATTGTACGTATTTTATTTACCACATTCCTTTTCTTCTATCTCCCTATCACATACACTCCTTATACCATTTTCCTCACTCCAACGCGTTCTCGACTTAACGCTACACGCTCCTTAACCTCTATTTCCGTTCGCCTTCATCCTATCATCCCACCATACCCGATTCGGGCTGCATAGCCACATGATCCGTAGTATATATAGTGACCTGTAACGTAGATAGTTCTTCGGTTAATCTACTACTTACAACAGTCAGATTCGCCACCCCAGTGTGCCGGAACTCGTGCTCTATGCTTCCGTCACATATTTTTGACTCTACAAGTATTGTCGCTGCTCTGCTCTGGTTTCCCTGGTCTGATCCACCATTCCTACCGTCTCTGCTGCGACACCCCCGCAACCGAAGAACTACAATGTCTCAAAATCGCGCTCGTTATGAGCTTCGTTCGGCAGCCCGCAATACCACTGCTAGGCCGCCGTCTGAAGCCCCCTCGCGAGCATCTTCCCCGAGTTCCCAGGCTGGAACTCACACGGATCGTGAGTCTGGGAATCGTCCCAGATCGCGTCCCGTCACCCCTGAGCTGTTGTACAGCCAGGTGGTCAATCCGGCTCCCGCTGAGGAGTCCGGTTCAGTGGCTCGTACCCCAGGGTCGAGCCCGGAGTATCTACTCCCTGTCCTGACTAAGGACGTCGACTTTGGCTTGCTGGATCCAGACGTGGAACCAGACAATGGCCAATGGACGCCGGTTACTCGCAGAACCGCGCGTTCTCATCGTGAGCGCTCTTCTTCGCCGTCTCATTCTAATTATGTATCGTCGAATTCACGTATGAATGAATCTCCCTCCACTGTTTCGCGCGCGACCCATGAGATGAGTGAGGAGCAGCTTATTGCTGTTGCTCGTCGCTACGAGTCCCTTGCGCGGGATGCCTACGCCGCAGCTCGACAGCGGTCAACTCAGCCCGCACAGAAAATTGTTCATCAAGATGCTCCACATGAATCATTGATTGATCTTGATGGTGAATCCACATCTGCGCCGGCACCTCAGGTGGTAACCAAGCGAGGAAACCCCTTCTTGAGTCCCGTGGTCCCTTCTGGTGAGGAACATCTCGCCAGAAGGGCAAGGGACCTGATCCTCGCAATTGGGGGCAGCAGATTTCACCGAGGAATTTTCTGAGGCCGACTTGGAGGCTCAGCGTGCTGCGTTCGATAATTTCGAGGAAATAAACTGCGTGATAAAAGAGGAACATTATCCACGCCTGAGGGATTTTTTGATGGTGTCCCGAACACCCGAACGGGAGATGAGAAACCCCGTCCGAAATCAGTTGTCTCCAAGGAGCCGTCTCGAAAGAGAGGCGGTGAAGCGTCTGGCCAGACCAAGTCCAAGAAGGCTGCGAAATCTGAAAAGGATTCCGGCAACAAAGACAATCTGAAGAAAGTTCAAAGTCTAAGTTCAAACCAACCTTGAACCAAGCTGAACAAACTGTTCAAGAAAGCATCTTGAGGAATATGAATCAAGACGACCCAAAGGGTCGTCGCGTAAGCCTTCTGGCCGTGGAGCTGTTGCGCATGCAGCTGCCGGAAGTATGATTCAACAAGCAATCCGCAACTCTGCACAGGTGACTACACCACCCTCATCCGAGCCTCGGATAGCTCTTCTAGCTCTAGTTCGATGACGAATGAGCGAGGCGAGCTCCGAAGGCAGCGGGAGCAGGAGGTCTGGTTCATCTGGAGGCCGGAAGCGGAGATCCTCGAGGAAGTCTTCGCGAAAATCGAAGAAGGCCAAAAGGCCAAGGAAAGTCCCGAGGGACTATTTTGAAGCCTATTCCGCCCCAGGAATATGACGGTTCACCGGATGCGCAAGCATTCTATCGCTTCGTGCGCCAAGGATCAGCTATGTTAGAGCGGTCGTGTATCGAAAGATGACAAATATTTTATTTGTCTTACCGCTTAAGGGCAAGGCGTCTGATTTTTATGAGCGCGAAGTTGCGAAGGATGAGTCTCAGTGGACTCTGGAACAATTCTTCTGGGGTTTGTTCGAATATTGCTTCCCCGTTGACTTTCGCAGTAAGCAACGTGATAAGCTCAACCGCTGTTTCCAGAACAGCAAATCTATTTCGGAGCATACGGCTGAGTGGCTACAAATTTACAACATGATTGGTTTAGAGGATAACCAAGAAAAAGTTGCGAAATTTTGGCGCAGTCTTAACCCCGACATCCGTCAGAGATGTTCCGTAAAGATTTGGATCCCGAGATGGACTCGTGGAAAGATTTGTTGACGGAGCCGTTCGCGCGGAAAGAATTGTCAATTTGGACACTGAGACTGAGACTAGGCGCTTGAAGACTCACCAGAACGGTAATTCATCTTCGCGCAACCACGGACCACCGAGCCGTGGAGCATTTTTCCGCGGCCGTGGAGGGCGCGTGGTCAGAAGCTCGGCACGAGACTCTTCGCACCTCAGCGGTAGACTTGGCGAGTAATCCTACCAAGTTTCCGTCAGCAAAGAAGCCGGGCGAGAAGAAGGTTAAACCTCTTCCGAGAAGAAAATTTCGCCTCAACGGCGCAACGAACTCTTAGCAGCTGGACTCTGTTTCAATTGTGAAGAAGCCGGGCATTTAGCTCGTAATTGCCCTAAACTCACCACGGTGACTTCGAAACAAAAAGGCAAACCACCTGGATTTGGCGCGCACAGCGTAAATATCCCGTGGCTTCGAGTTCGACAAGTGCCGCTGCAGCGTTGTTTGAATCGACGGAGGTCATTGAGACCTTGCCGCTTGGCGCGATCGCACTTGGCAGCAATAGACTAGAAGTTCAGGAGGGCGGGGATACCACAGAAAATTTCGTTCCTGTTGAACTTCAACCTGCACAGCCAATTGGCGACTTGCCTGCAGATTTCGCACGGATTGTGTTACAATTCGCGCAACCGTACCCTGGTGATGACGAGATTCAGACCGAGCAGAGATTCTTGGTCTACCGTGTGTCGGACACAGAGCATGTTGTTATGGACAATAAGACTAGTGACGACACTTTGATTGAATCCTCTCACCTCGAAGACCCGAAGTTTAAACTCGGACTTTGGTACGCCCAGCAGAGACAGTCTGCTTTGGGACTCGAATCAGCAGCGGTCCTTCAAGAGGAACGGTTCTTACCGAACTCGGTGATGCCTATCTCGGCGGCGCTTGGATCGCTCTCGAGCATTCCGAATGGGATGGCTCACCGGAAACGGAAGATACCTGTTACTTCACGGTTCAAGAGAAGGACGAGGATTACTACACTGTGTTCGACTTGAGGAATGATACTCAAGCTCTATTGTTGAAAAACTCACTGAGGAATCCGCAGTTTGACTTGATGGCTTGGAAGCAGTTAGCCTTCGGGCTCACGGCAACCGATGGCGACAAGTCGGACTATGATTTCTTGTCAGTCAGCGACACGGAGTCCGAGTTGATATTACCTTCCGACACTGATGAAGAGGCCGCATACGATGATATGCCGGGTCTTGAAGCCGTTAGTGACTCCGACGATGAATCAGTTACTGGAGACACCATTTACGACAATATGCCGAGTCTGGAAGTGGTCAGTGACTTAGACAATGAATCGGTTACCGATGACTTACCTTCACATCGTCCAGGAGACCCTGATGAGACGTTTCAAGATCGCATATCCTCTCTCAGACAAGTCCTGAGTGATAACGGCAGGCCCTTGAGCGAGCTGTTGAAGAGGCATGCTGTGAATAGGCGTAAACTTGGTGACGTGTTGGGAAGGAGTGCGCAGGCTTTCCTAGAATTTTTGCAGCCGTATCCAGGCGACGATAGAGTATCTAGAGATGATCCTCGACGGCTGCGCAATCGATTTGAAGTTGTTAGAATGACGGACCGATGCTATACGATTGAGGATTCTTACCTTGATGAGATTACGGTCTTGCCGGTATCATACTTGATGACGCCCGCATTTCAATTAGCTGCTTGGTACTCGCGGGAGATATCAGCGCGGCTCGAATTGAGTTACAGCCACCCACCGTTGCATCGTGTTCCCGTCGAAGAACTGCTGGCTTCCGCAGTTCAGCTGTACTTTGATGACGCAGCTCAAGAGCTACCTGATCTAGCTGAGACAACGATTCAGCGAGTAATTCGTGAGCCAGATGAGGTATACAAATGGGAGATATTCGCGATTTCGCTCCCCTTCCACGGATACCGGACTTACGATCTGATCAGCGAAGATGAGCTCATGAATACTGAACTTAACTTGGTTCGGTGGGTCCAGAAACGAATGTTCAAGTCCACCATGACGGAACATGAGCTCCTCGAGGGCTTCCACTTCGTAAATGAGTGCTGTTACTTGGATTCGATATTCAGCTCTGAATTCTCGAGATTGGAAGAGGAACCTAGCTTGTTCTGCGGTGGCGTACAAATCCCCGCGGATGGGTACAATGGCTTGTCCCGAACTGCTTCAACGCCGCGCGTGCCGGATCGGCTGGTTGCGAAGCCTCTGGTCGTAGTCGCTATGGTGGATGGTCACCCCGTTCGCGCACTGATCGACTCTGGGTCGCTCGGAGACTTGATCTCAACAACTGTTGTGGATCAATTAGCTTTGAAGCGCGACGAGTTGGCAGAGCCAATTACCTTGCAACTAGCCGTCCAAGGTTCGCAATCGAAGATCAATCATTCGGTGAGTGCAAATTTGCGTTATCAAGATGTTGACTGCAGGCGCACCTTTTTTGTGACCAATCTCAGCGGGTACGATATGATACTCGGCACCTCTTGGCTGTTCCAGCATAAGGTGACTATTGGTTTAAATCCTGCCCGCATTTGCATTGGGAGCGCTGAACCCTTACCTTTGGAAGAGATTGCTACGGCTCGCGTCTACACCCACGCGATGGACATCGGAGGAGATGAGCTTCAGGCTGCACGCGAAGAGCTGATGGAATATGCTAAGCCCATATGTAGAAAGGCATCCGATACTTCCTTACCTCCGTTGCGTGCAATTAATCACACAATTCCACTGATCGACGAGTCGAAAGTGATAGCCTGGAGACCTTCGCGATGCCCTGAAGCTTTAAGACCCCTCTGGGATGAGAAGCGGAGGGCGTACCTTAAAAGCGGTCGTTGGGAGATCACAAACTCCGGCAACACCGTGCCGATGTTGCTGATCCCGAAGGCGAAGTCTAATCCACCGCGACTTAGAGTGGTTGTGGATCTCCGTGAGAGGAATAAAAATACTCACAAGATGTCTTCGCCTCTTCCAGACATGGAAGGAATTTTGCGGCGTGTCGCGCGCTGCAAATATAGATCTCTGATTGACGGGCAGGATGCCTACGAGCAGATCAGAATTGTGCCTGAACATGTCCATCGTTCGGCCGTAACTACGCCAGATGGGAACATGGTGAGCTTGGTCATTCAGCAGGGTGACTGCAACGCACCTGCAACGTACCAGTCGCTCATGAATTACCTATTTTCGGACTTCATCGGGAGGTTCATGGATGTTTATCTTGATGATGTCGTGATTTACTCCGAAACGCTTGAGGAACACAAGCAACACGTTAAGGCTGTGATCGACGTGTTAAAACGCGAGACCCTGTACCTTAGCGAGAATAAACTTCAATTTCTGCAAGAAGAGCTGAAAGTTCTTGGTCGGATTGTCGATGACCGCGGGATTCGGATGGATCCTGATAAAGTTGATTCAGTTGTTAACTGGAAAACACCAACTAACCGTGATTTGCTTCGCGGCTTTCTTGGCTCGGTTGGCTACCTGGCCGAGGACTTAGCTAAAGTTCGCATCCCGATGGGTGTCTTGCATGGAATTACTGGGGATAAAGTCTCTTTTCGATGGAGTTATACTCATCAGCGCGCATTCGAGGACGTAAAGAGGATTACGCACGAAGGACGCGATCACCGTCGCAAACCACTTGAGTATGGCGAAGGTGCACAGCCTGTCTTCCTTGTTACCGATGGGTGTAGCTCTGGAATTGCCGGAGTTGTTTGCCAGGGTGAGCACTGGAAAAATGCGAAGGTAGCGGCATTCTTTTCAGCAAAACTGAACTCTGCACAACAAAATTACCCAGTACACGAGATTGAGATGCTTGCTGGCGTCGAAGCGATGCTGAGGCATCGAGACATCCTACAAGGGGTTCACTTCACTTGGGTCACGGACCACAAGGGCTTGATTCACTTGCTCAATCAGAAGACGCTCTCGGGCCGTCAAGCGAGATGGATTGAGAAGATTTCGGGCTTTGATTTCGAGATTAAGTACGTGCCTGGCACCGAAAACGTGCTTGCAGACGCGCTATCTCGCATTTATTCCAACGAGGCCCCGGGAACTGTCCGCGCGAGAAGTGAATACACATACCATGATGTTGTGGACAATGATGTCCTCGAAATTGGGTCAATTTCGATGCCTGTGTATGCCGGACGCGAGGCACTTGCGCTTTCGAGTGATAGGGTCACTAGGTCGATGACAAAGGCGGCACGAGATGCTGCTTTGCAGGAGTCCACCAAAGCACCCGAGATCTCCGAGAAAAGCCGGGGAAAGCGTCCACAGAAACACAAGTTTGGTTCCAGCACCCGTGCAGAACCAAAGGAGGGCGAGAGTACCACCCAAAATTCACAAATTCTGGCGAGTCATCGAGATGGTGGGGAGGAAACTGATCAGGAGTCTTCCGAAGCAATCAGTGACAAAGTTCAAGCGAACTTACCTCCGACCTCGAACACGGAGTCCAATAATGATTCGTTTGAGCCAGAAATTGACTCAGAGCTCGAGAATATGAACGACTCTCTGATACAAGTCGTGAACAGTGGCTGGGATGGCCTGGAAATAGCCAAATTTGTTGCTAACAAGTATCACGAAGATCCGTTCTTCAAACAATCCAGGACAACCCAAGGTCGTACAGAAACTTCGAGGTATCTGATGGCTTAGTATTCCTTAACCTCAGTGATCGTAAGGTGCTGTGTATCCCTAACCTTACATTCCGAGGCCGGAGTATACGGGAGATTGTAATATCTGAGGCACATTCTGTGTTAGCGCACCTAGGAGCCCGTAAAACTCTGGATTATCTTCGTGACCATGTCTGGTGGAAGGACACGGTCGACGACACGAAAAGCTTTTGTGAAACTTGCGAGACGTGCATGCGTAGTAAGCCTAGTAATCAAAAGCCATATGGCTTGTTGAACTCTTTATTACCGCCATCTCTGCCATGGGATTCAATTGGCGTAGACTTTGTGGGTCCACTCCCAGAGTCTAAGAATCGCGATAGAGTCTTTAACTCTATAACGGTTGTAATTGATCTTTTAACTGGCATGGTACATTTAATTCCAAGCCGTATCAATTACACAGCACGTCAAATGGCCGAGCTCATGTTTGAACACATCTATAAATTACATGGGCTTCCGAAGTCAATCGTGAGCGATAGGGATGTGTTGTTTACAAGCACATTCTGGAAACGGCTTCATGGGCTGATTGGCACAAAACTCCATATGTCTAGTGCCTATCATCCGGAGTCAGATGGTGGAACTGAATGCGCCAACCGAACAGTGACGCAAATGCTGCGGCAATGCATTGGGCCCAAGCAGAAGGATTGGGTTGCCAAATTACCCGCAGTCGAATTTGCCATGAACTCGGCACGCTCAGAGTCCACTGGATACGCACCATTCTTTCTCAACACGGGAAGAATGCCCCGCTCTATGATCTGGAACCCAGACAAGTCGCGTGAGTATCCAGGTATCGCTAGATTTGCCATGGAGCGGAGATTGGTCATCATGGCTGCGCACGACAGCATGATTGCTGCTCGCGTGAAGCAAACCCGCAACGCTAACCGGAAACGGCAGGTGGAGCCGTTTCAAAAAGATGACTTGGTCTATCTGTCGACGAAAAACATTAAGTTTGAGAAGGGACTTGCTCGGAAACTTATACCCAAGTTTATTGGACCATATAAGATTATCCAAGACTTCTCTAATGGCTCATTCAAACTTGAACTCCCTGCTGAGATGAAGCAACGTGGCGTCCACAATGTCTTTCATGCATCATTGTTGCGGATCCACATCCCCAATGATGATCGGCGTTTCCCCGGGAGGTTGGACTCGCAATTGGGAGTATCAACAAATGCGACCAATGAGTGGGCTGTGGAGAGAATTACCAGCCACTACGGGCGACGTAGTGAGGCCATTTTTGAGGTACTGTGGAAGTCGGGAGATTCCACTTGGATGCCATATGACCAGGCGAGTAACCTAGTAGCCCTAAAGGAATATTTGGAGCTACTGGGGATTTCCGAGATCAAAGATTTGCCTTATGGATCTGGGAAGCCACCTGCGGATGACGTGCAAATGTTCACGGGATGTGCAAGCTTTGATTGTAACATTCTGCAATGGGATAAATCAGCCCAAGTGGCGGGTAGCAAGCCTAAAAATCCCCCCACGTCGCCCATTGCAGAAATCCCGCTCTACTCAATTGCTATGGTCTGGCACGGAGACATCATCGAACACTCTAAAATCTCTTCTGACTACGCCGAATGGAATGCTGCGCATCCTTGCTGTATCCGCCAGAACCGCGAATCTTTTGTCATTTATACCTCGGACGATGACCCGGGTGTCGCTATCCATGCCTGCGACTTCCAGGTCGCCATTAGGCACAATCGTCGGCTTCACAATCCCGACCTCGACATCGCTTACAACCCCGGCGGCTATATTCGACTTGCCGAGCATATGAATGCCCTCGATGCGCCTCGTTGGGCCATCTATCACCCCAATGACGATACCACCATCTGGCCCGCCGAGGGAGACCTTCCTACCCTTGCCGAGTTTATGGTCCGCGATGCCGATATCTATGACCCTGCCATCCCGAATGGAAAGGTCTTGGTCGACGTGGACTTCCATCAGGAAAAAGCCTACAGAAATTTGCAGCCCAGTTAAATATGTCGTTGAACATAGTGCATGGTAGACAAGGGCTTGTGTATGTAGCCGCTGTTGTCGCCGTAGCATCAAGCGAGGTTTATATAGGGCATCATTGATGCGCGCTGTTGAGATGTCGCACTATCCCTTCAAGTGCCAAGACCAAGTTGGATACATTGCTCTGCCCTATTGCGATGTTGGACTATTTCCCTCAGTGCCAATGCTACAATGTTAATATCGACATGTGTCCTGAATTCTGTTGTCTGGTTCCGGAGAGGTATTTTCCGAAGAGTTCAAGTTTACATCGGTGAAGATCGGGAGATACCAACCAGTGAGTTGCAGTGAGCACTTGAGGATTGTTTCAAAATATGATTGCGTAAGCCAGGTTGCACATTATGATGCTCCAGGGCATATGTACCCTTTACGATTCACGTTCAGGTGAGAGTCAAGCGTGAAGTAGGTTGGAAGTGGGAGCGAAAGTTTCTAAGTCCGTTGCCAATGTCTGCCGTAATTCCGCGTCGCATGACCGCGTTGCACACGTGGGCATGGTTCGAGTTCATATTTGGAAAGAGGCACAACACACGTCCACAACCAGTGGCACAACTCTTCTCGTCTTCCCCCACTTTCTCCTTCGAAGTTCGCCCGCTCCCCGCTCTTAACGTCCTTGGTCCCTCGCCACTCATTCGCCACACTGTGTGCATTGTGGTATGGTCCATTGCTGACCACCAGCGTCGACTTGTAACTGCAACAGGCTTTGTCGCAGCGACAGCAGAGGGCACTTTGTACGTCTCTTCGTATCTCTCCACTCCAGTTTGTCTTCACTCAGATCCCAAGCCACGCCTCTGTGTGTTTTTCCGACGTGGGTGCGAGCTTCCCATCCCCTTCCGATGACCGTGGACTTCTGGGCACGTCCTGCTGTTGTGTTTTCGACTGCATCCGCTCACAAAATATCCTTTGGTCGCATCGATCAACATACCCTAATGCTCCAATGGGCCGCGACCATGAGAGTATGTCCCCCTTTCTCCTGCCGAATCTGTGTTCCCGCGATAACATTCTGTAGTGTATGTCAAATCCAAGTTGTTTTACACCGCCTTTGCGCCACCCTGCTCCCATACCACATGATACGCAGAGCGCCGTGATATGTGCGTGTTGTGATTTCTTTTCGCTGTATTTTCTAACAAATCTTCTTTCATTATGCACAGTGCTCCAACGCTTCCTAGGCCCGAGCGTACCGCAGTGAAAGTACTCCCGTCCTCTTATGTCCCTTGCTAACATTTATGTAGAACACGCTCAATCCAAGTTCATATGCGATACGCAGCGGACAGTGCCGTGCTGGATTCTCAATGGATGGTGCTTCTGCTAGGTACTGTTTACTTTTCACAAAAAAGTTAGCCAATGTGTGTAATACGTAGATCTCAATGCAATCAACTAATTTATTCAATGATATCCCGCCACCGAGACGCAAAGGAACTACAGTGTGCTACCTGGGCCTATGTGGGCAACGGAGCTACAGAGCTACGGCGCTCTGTAGACGAGACATGCGGCTACAACGCCTATTATAGTAAGCTATAGTTTTGGCGGTGAACTACATCTCACTATATTTCAGGGGGGTAACGACGGTGCTACGGGTGCTACATGGGCTATGTTGAGCACCGTAGTTATCTGAATTTTTCCTGATGTCCAGAAGCGCGCCATCGAGCTCATGTTGCACAATGATCAGCGTCGTCAGCGTGCCATCGAGTTTACTCGCGCGAAGCGTGCTATCAAGCGTTCTGGAGAAGTCGAGGGGAAGCTTTCGGCTGACGAGCGCGCCAAGCTGGCGCTTAAACAGGCACGTGTTCGTGCAGATTACGTGGCTCGGGCCGGCGCCAAGGCCAAGGCGAATGCGCAGGATGCCGCACCGGTCAACAACGGCGAAGGCAGCAGCTCCAACAAAGAAGACGATTCGATGGGGCAGTGAACTCGTCGCGAGACGCCGAGCTGGAGGGCGTATGTAACGGTCACGTACAAGACATTGTACGTATTTTATTTACCACATTCCTTTTCTTCTATCTCCCTATCACATACACTCCTTATACCATTTTCCTCACTCCAACGCGTTCTCGACTTAACGCTACACGCTCCTTAACCTCTATTTCCGTTCGCCTTCATCCTATCATCCCACCATACCCGATTCGGGCTGCATAGCCACATGATCCGTAGTATATATAGTGACCTGTAACGTAGATAGTTCTTCGGTTAGTCTACTACTTACAACAGTCAGATTCGCCACCCCAGTGTGCCGGAACTCGTGCTCTACGCTTCCGTCACAAAGGGCCAACGTACACAGAAATCATTCCCGTCCTTAAATCCAGCCAGTGGCTCATGCCTTCGCCAGAACCAAGCCTATGAGAAGAGCGTTCAGGCGCGTCCAGCGACGGTAAAGGGACGCTTTGTCTTGCAACAGGCATCCGTATGGCAACAAACGACTGGAGAAATCGTGAGGGCATTTTCAAAGGAGATAGGGTAGAACGCACTAGGGCCATAAATGTGCGGTATTCAGTGATAACACGGTGTACTTGACCGCTGTAGCCTTTCTCGCCCATTTTTGCGCATCAAGTTGGCGCAGTCACGGTCCACCTCTCTGAGGAAAGCGCTTATCAATTCAGGGCAGCCAGGACGGGCACGAGTGACTGCGCCCCGAGGAGAAACTTCGAAAAAGTGTAGGAGAACTGAACCCAAGAAAAACAAAGAAGAAAACGAAAACAAAAGAAACCACAAGAGATAAAACCCTGGCCGGACTTGAACGGTCGGCCTGGCGCCAACAAATTTCCCAAATGTGCATAGATGTTGGCGGATGCACTCGCGGCGCCACAAGGGTGGATACCGTGAGATACAATAAGCTTGAGCCTTGCATTGGAAAGTAAAGTGGGACCTTGTCCGAGGGTGCCACAGATCTCGGTGAATTCAAAATGAAGTCTGATATGGAGCACCATAGATTAGCGGGAATCACGGGTTAGGGACGACCAGAGCGACCGTGCACAGGAATTTAAGAAGGATTTCAGATACCGAAGAGTCGATGTGCTCAAAAGAAGCACTTTTGTAAGAGGGATAAGAAATCTAGGCAAAACTCAGGCCGGAAAATGGTGGTCAATTTCAAGCGGCAGGTAGCGGCATCTAGGTGACCCGCACCATAACCACTCACAGTTCGCCGTTCCAGACTGCTCTCACCTTGCGAGGACATCATTACATACAGTACATTACATACCCATCCATCCAACATAACCTCAAGATCCAGGGACGCATCCACAATGCACTTGGTATGGTACCCGGCAATTTTGTGCTCGAGAGGCTCCGAATTTTTGGGCAGAGGAAGGACAGGAGCGACTGGAGCGACTGGAACCGGGCGGCGGGAAGGACGGAATATGGTGCTTGGTCGCTATCGGGAGTGTGTTGGCCCAGGTTGCACAATTAATTCTCACTCACCAATGCGTACGACATCTTCCTCTTTATAAAAGTAAGCCTGTCCGTCTGAAGCTTTTTAAGGTCCGCCCACTCGCCGGCTTGATGATTCTGATCCACACCTCCATTCCCAGCAATCCGGCAATGCAGCTCTAACTTTCGCGCGCGTGCCGAGACTGCCGCATGACGTGGGACGCTGCCCATCCAGGCAATGCGCCAAATTTCGAATGCTTTGGATGCTAACAGTACCAAACTTTGAATCTGGAGGTTGCGAGTTCGAGTCTCGCATGATGCACCTTTTTCTTTTCCGCCCCCAATATTTTCAACAACTTTTGTGTTCTCTCCTATCATCGGTTAAGAGATGGTAGGGTGAAATATCACTTGGAAATGAATTCTTGTGCTTTTATTAATATTTATTCGCTGTTCAAGGTCAACGGTTAACACTTTTCAAGCCCTGTGATTGCAAATTTGCATATTAGCCCAAGCTTAGTACCAGGTCCACTTCCAACGAGTTCCACTTCCAGCCAATCCCGAATCTTACTCTGTTGAAAATTGGGATTACCAGTGATGAGTACAGGAGGTTTAATTATGCAGTCTTCGATAGTTAAAGGCAAATGTTCATCTCCATTTGAACTGTAAATGCAACCATCAGCCCAATTAAATGGTACACCCTCTATGGACCATTGGCGACACTTTTTCAGTGAATATATGACAGAGAAGCATAATGAATTGTCCCAAAAGCCCCGCTCACATAACCTCCAATGGACCGTGAGCACTTGATTTAGATTGTGCAGTGATTCTTGTCCTGACTCCTCTTCAATAGAGCACTATTTTTATAAAATTTTTAACCACCACATTTGTTGAAACCGAAATTGATCGTGACAATTGTTCCCCGAGAAGCAGACCCGAAGCACACAGCCAATGTCTTGGTCATTGACTCCGGTGGCTATCTTGCAACGCATGTTAATGAGTATATAGTACTCGAACAGGTACTTGAACCCGATTTCTCATGTCAAAGTTGAACCTGCATGTGCATGGCGAAGGACCCCCACTGGCACACTCATCAATTATTCCACAACTGTGTTTCAATCTACTAGCTACACCTATGAGTGACAACATTCCAATGGCTCCCTTCAAGCGAAACCCGATTCAGAGATCACAGGAGAAAACAGGTCCTGTCCAGCTGTTCGGTGTCCGCAAGAAAAAAGCCCTGCGCTGGCTTACGGCTTAAGGCAGCCAAGGCTCTATTGATTCTGGGAACCTTTATTTCTCTCTCATTCTCAAATCCTCCAAATTATAAGGATTCCCGAAACCGTTAGCTCATCCACCACCTAGTTTCAACCTACCTAACTTTACAAGGCCAAAATTAAGAGTGCATTGGAAACATGAGAGAGTTCTATGGAGACGGTACACTCCATTGCGCAACGGCTACCTGTATCTCCGCAATTTCTCCAGGCATGGACTCCATCGTCGTTAGTTGTGCAAGCGTAATATAAGCGAAGGAATCGGTTTTTTTGAATCTGAATTGCCGAAAACGGGCAGAGATGTTGTCATCCAGATCATACTGCACGCAAAAGTCCTCGACCGAGAGGCTGGGACCGGCAGTAGCGCTGGGTGGAATGAGCATTGCGGGCCCATTAGCAGCAGGTGCAGGTGCGGCAATCGGTGTGGGTGCAGGAGCTGGAGCGTGTGGACGTCCGAATAAGCCGACGAACTCTGGCGGAAAGTTTATGTTGATCTGCGGAGCGTTATTGACAGCGGCCCTCTTATTGAGATCAAGTCGACGCTGGAGAAGGGGAGAATGGGCAGCGAGGGCTTGAGGGCTAAGCCTATCAAAAAGTTCGTTGTTGGGTGGTTTGTTGATGGTTGCAAACTCCTCGCCCTTCAACTAAGGCAATGAAATCAGTACAGTTTTGAACACTGAACGATAGAAAAATAATACCATCGCAGCTCCCCAACTCTCCACGTGCGCATGACTGAGCGGGAAATGATCTGGCTCGTCTGGGTGGACAAAACAATGTTCACTGCCGCAAGGGCCGGCCGGTGTCGGACACTTCCATCGCTCGCGCAAGGCTCCAATTTTGGCGTTAAGCGCGACGTTGGCGGGGAGTATGTCACGTTCATTTCGCACCTGCGCACTGTCAGATTGATATCAATTTTGCAACACAAATAAGATTTACCTTCGTCTTTTGCCCTCCCTTTTTACCCTTGCTTCCGCCGGCAACCATCTCATCATTCTCCTTTTCGGTGTGGATCTGAAAAGAGAGATGGGTATCAGTCACAAACGAAAGCAGAGACGACATACGTGTTTAGGTTCTATCAGAATTTTAGCCGAAGGACTGGTCTTGATTTTGATCGCGTTGTTGACAAGATGCTCGTAATTCTCAATGTCGTTCAGTTGAATAGGAGCTGTCACTTGACGCGGAACAGTGAAAGTAATATTAAAGTCGTCTAGAGAAAGCTCCGCAAGGTTGAGAGCAGCTCGGATGCTGATACGGATTTGGGTTTTCAGGACAGTCCATGGCTCGTTGCTATAGAGGTTGAAAAAACGGGAAATTGGGGGGCCGCGTGAGCTTCTGGGTTTCTTGAGCTGCTCCGAAGTGTAAACAGACGCTGTATATTCGATTTTGCGGGGGCCAGGTGCACGATCTAAGTCAATATCGTGAATGGCTCGATGGCAGATGGTGTCAATGCGAACGTACCGGCAGGCTGCTGCTGTTTTGGTCGTCCACGCTTCCGCTTTGAAGGAACAATGACGGGCTCATCATCGTCCTCTTCATCCTCACTCTCTTCCTCCTCACTGTCGCTCCCCTCATCCTCCTCTTCCTCCGAATCATCCTCCGATGATGATGACTCCGAATCATGTAGATGGAAATCTGCGTAATAAGGCTCTTCTTCATCTTCACTGGTCGTATTCACAAGTGTAATATCCATTTCGTCATCGGAGAGTGCAAGATCTTGGGCAGCGAGAGAGGAAATTGATGTGGAAATGGCTTGCGAAGCAGCACGCGTCGAGGGCATAGTGAGATCGGAGGGAGAAAAGCCTTGAGAAATTGCAATTTAAAATAATGTCATAAGATATAAGTGAAATAGCGCACCTAGGACCAAGAAAATCGATTGAAAACTCAGCAAGATGTGGGCGCGTCAAGATGACGCGATCTTGACGCTGGGGCGATAGACGGTCTCCGGGTGCAAGAAGCTACTAGAAATGATGGACACACTCAGAAAGGCGCCCAGAAAGCCATTCGAACGTGCCTATATTCAGGTAATTCGGCCAGGAATTGAGCGAGAAAGGGCTGGTGCAAGATTGCCACCGCAGCGAGCTGGAGCCGAATTAGGTCCGAAAAAAGTTGCGGAATTAGAAAAGGAAACCTAGATAGGAAGAAAGCGCCGTCGATTCGCTCTCGAACGCGCCTATTCACAACGAATTTGGCCAAGAAATGCACTCAGAATGAGCGCGTCAAGAAGACAAGTATTTTAATTTGTTCTTATTTACAAAATGATCGTTAGTGTCATTAGCTTTGCAAACAGCTGTAAAAAGCGTGGGAAAATTATGAAAAATATGCGCAATCGACACGGCTCGTTTAGCTGTATCTGAATCTGCAAGAATCTTGAAGTTTTATCGAACGGTTATGACGGAATAAAATGTTTTTCACCCCATCAAATAGGTGGTTGATGTGTTCCGGGCGATGTTTCGGCACTCCATTGACATGTCTTAGGAGCATAGGCTTTGAATTGGTGAGATTTACGAGTACTTCCCAACACTTTCATCCTCGCTGTTCACCCGACACCATGAACTCTGCGAAACGAGTGCCGAAATTGCTGATTGCCGGCTATTCGGTAAGATGGCTGATGTAAAGTGGCTCTGCAAAGAAAATCCGTTTTTCGCCAATTATCTCTGATCAAGATTCTGAGAATTTGGGCTTGGGCCAAAATTTTGGCGCCACAAATTTGTCGTGGGAAAAACTTCGGAACATGTTTTTTGGACTCTTTAGGTCAATCTGAGTCCAAAGAAATTGAAATCAGGTCCAAATTAATCAGGTGATAGCTACAGGCTATTTGCGGGCTTTATTTGTCCAGAACTGTAGCTGAAAATGACCGGAATGGTCAGGGCTATCCATTGTGGGTCGACGCTTCAAAAAATGGCTCTGGGACGGCGCTGGCATTGAAGGTGTTCGAAAATGCAAAGGATTGCGGCGAATACAACAGGCTCACGCATTGGTAAATGTAAAGGATTGTGTCAATCTTATAATGGAGTCACGCGTTTGAAAATGCAAAGAGGATTGTGGCGAGGGCAATAGCGTCACGCGTTTAAAAATTTATAGGATTGTGTTAATATTTGAATAAGGTCATGCGTTTGAAAATGTAAAGCCCTGATTGGCCGCTGGGGAGGGCAATAATGCTTCGAGTGAATTCTAAATCCCCAGAAATTACAGGAATGGTCAGGGCTATCCATTGCAGGCCGACGCCTCAAAAACTGGCTCCGGGACTGCCCTTGCACTGCATCCGGCAATTATTTACAACGTGTTTTAGCCGGAATTCTCGAGTGCTGATCGATTATGTACTTGCCTGATCCCATCCCCCCACCCTGGCTTTGCGCGAATGTCGGAACAATTTGGTCGGCGGATCTAAAGGCTGGGTACGATTTTCAGTAGGTAGGTAGCATTACACGGCACGGTCCCGCTGAGGAACGCCGGTTTGAAGAAGTATCCCAGTGCACTACAGGCTATTTATGTACATCTTCGTCCCTCACCTCCAAGAATCTGCCGAGCCAAGCTCACGCACCCAGTTTCCTGTCACGCTGTACAACCCGTTCGACTCCTAGAAGCAAAAACCCAACATAAAGGCATACAAAATCTCCTCCCACATCTGCACATTAAATGTCTGAATAATTATTTGAGTCCCCGGCTTTGTCCAGAAATTTCCCATCTCAAAGTATCGGGTGGAGTTGAAAGCAGCAGAATCAGATATCCAAGCATTTGTCAGGTACAAGGAAGCGGTGGATCATATGCACACCTATATGTCAAGGAAGCAAGATGCAATTCAAACATCAGAGTAGGGGACCGGCGTTTGCCGCCGCTACTGATATAGCATCCAGAATGTGAAAGGAGCCTGAGACTAGTATGAGGGCACAGTAGCGATTACCAAATTGGGACTCAAAGTTGTCATGCATAATCTTCTATTTCATTTACCGCTCCTTAATGCGACAGATGGTTGCAATCTTGTTGTCATCCCATGAAGTCCTTCCTCAGCCTCTGAACATATCTGGATAACCAGCATATTGGTGACTGATGAGGACAATATTAGCAGGAGGTTTTAGGTAGGCACAAGGTTTACTTGATTATTCCTGAGACTCGATTGGCCCTCAACGCCGCTCGAGGAAAGTGCCATCTTTTGGACTTCGGCCACACAATATTCAAAGATTTTGTCTGCAAGGATCTGGTTCCAGTCGAAACAAAATGGAATAAAGGAATGTACCAATATTGATGTCTACCTTGGAAGTTGTCTCGATCCAAGCACTGTTCTTCTCCTTGGCCAGCTCAATTCCTTCCACAGAGTTGACTGTTCGGCTGGGGGATAAGGGATAAGGACGGGCACCACAGTCCACTTAGGCACTCACTGTTGTTCGAGATCACTTTTACACCCGACGATCACGCACGGGATCGGTGTTCCATAGAGCCCAAAAATTTCATCGTAAAGTATTCGGACGAGGTCAAAGGATCGTCGGGAGACGATGGAATATACCTGCATGGATAGGCGTCAAACTGTCTGAGCCGTATTCGAGCCAAGCCAACGCACAAAAACGTAGACGTGAGTACCATATATGCATCCTTCTTTCAGAATGAAAGACTCGTCCTGGACGCTATCAGTGGAAGTTACAGAAGTATATGGTGGAGAATCCTTACCTGACCAGCCGTATCGATGATTCGAAACTCGTATGCGATGTTGTTGACAGTGATGCTTTTGAAATGAGAGTAGTCGATTGTTGGGAAATATGAATCCTCAAATTTTTCTTCGCAGTAGCGTTTTATCAAGGATGATTTACCTGGAGTGAGTAAGATTCTTGGGAGTTCGTAGAAGGATAATAACGCACCGGCTGAACGGGCACCCAGTAGTGCAACTGTTAGCTTGCGAGAAGACATGCGCGAGACCGAATGGGGTGCGGCTTTACCGCGTCCATACTTATGCCCAGAGGCTACCTCAGTAGGTCGAAGGAACCTACTTCAGGGTTAGATCAGGGCGGAATCAGAATTACGTATATCGACAGTCACTGTACCGCAAATAGCTAAAGCTGATGAATCGGTGAAGTGGGTGAATGTATGGAAATATTTTTCAACAGGGAGTCTAGACTCTCTGTGGCTGGGTGAAATATGACGCAATGTTGATGGTGTGTTCGCTGAATGCGCTCATCACTCGTGTTCATCGACAGAGCAAACCGTGTTCATGTTCGTCTTGCACAAGAACCACTCCGCTATAGCCATGTGTTGAATACGTCTGAACTGGTTGAAGCAAGTTTGAACGTCCGCATTTCACCACTGGCAAGGGGTGTTGAAGAATGGGACACAGCGGAAATGTTCAACCGTGATTACAGGTCTATGGTCATTTGGTCCCTATTTGATGCGTAAAATTTACTCGTCATCACAAAAAGTAACCGGAAATTTGGTTACACGGGCACATAACCCAGGTTCTGCCCATTCCTCTGGATGGATGCTTTCTATACTAAATTTGGCATCGGATATGACAGTTTAGTCTCTCCTAGACAGACATTTTATATGAACACTCGTACCTCGCTATATAAAGTCTGTTACTTACCGCGGGGGTCCGATTGGGACAGAATCTTGTTACATAATCTACACTGCCACAGGTGGCGGTGCTACATCGACACGTCTTCTTTTCGTCCTCCAGCGACGCACTTTCTGCCTCATCGCCGGTATCTGCGTCTCGAGACCGCGTACACCTCGTATATAAATGCATCCAGCATGAACTCTGCTTCAAATCCAGCTCCTTTTCCCGTGAAAACAGTCCGGGCATACACCGACTCCGCAATAGTTCCAGCATTCTCGTTCTGCCCATATACTACCTCCTACAGACCTCCATTGACCACCACAAACGACAGCAACGGTGGAGATAAACCTGTCGATAAACTTGACAATGACTTGCTCGGAGGTGTCCTGAGGGCATTTGGAAGATGGGTCCGTGTTTGCTGTGTGTTACTGTTACAGTGCGCTCAAATACGTCGGTTTCCGTGCCAGAGGACAGTACTGAGAGGGTAGGACTTGAGGATCACGGCTCTGGTGCTCTGGTGCGTGTATTTTTGCTAAGTTTTGCCACGAGAGCTGCTGAAGATTTTCTTTGTTTGGTTTTTTTTTTTTTTTTCGAGTGCGATCAGGAGACAGGAGCCTTCGCAATTCGACTGTTCTCCTGTTTACAGACAATGCAATCGTCGTGGCTTGGACTTAGTGTTATTATTATTATTATCATTATCATTATTAAATTCCATCGAAGTGCTTGCGACCCGTTGGGGCCCATGTAGCACTAGTCTGCTGGGATAAGGGAGCAAGCTTACGTCCCGTGCTTCACAAGTTAACAGCCGATCTCGTGCTTCTAAATGCATTTCTGCCGGGTTCAGCTGGGATAAGGGAGGACTAGACATATTTAAGCTTTCCCCTGCCATGCTGCATCAAATTATTTTCCGCCCTCCGGAATACAATAAAGAGCATCGTATAAAGAGCATGGTATAAAGATCTACGCGACTCCGACCACCACAGCTGCTGTGCGAAGCATTCTGTTGAAAACAGGCCAATTTGACCCAGTAAATGATCTTGAGGTTCTCAGAAAAAATCGTAAGCTCCCAGGCCCTGCGTCTTATTTTTCCGAATCGAATGAGCCTACTCCCAAGCAAAACGGTTAAGAATTGAGTCCAGGGCAAGCGCCCAATTGGTAAGGGTTTCTCAGAGAACCTCCAAAGCAACTTATCGATGTCACTAACCGAAGCTCACTGTTTACATTTGGCTACCATGTCCAGCCCAGAGGATCACCATGGGCGCACCGAACGGGATCGATGAGTCAGTCGTGATTTTACGGACGGCCTGGAGAATATTTTCTCGAGTCGCTTGCTCGTTGGTGAGAAGCGAGATTCGTGAGTCGATCCCCGGTATATTTTGTGGCCGAGTCTCAGCCCGCACGGAAATATGTTGTCGTCGTGGACTCCGGAGCGACGGAGCACTGCTCTGGAGGCGCGAGGATTTTTCAGAGTACAGTCCTGTAGCGTGGGCGAGGGAAGCGCTATTGAAGGGTCAAAATTTCGTATTTTGGCAACGGGAGTGGCGCGCAAGTTCATCACGTACCAGGGGCAGAAGAAGGAGATCTCCTTGGACGCCATTCATACTCCCGACATCACGGCGAACCTGATATCCATCTCCAAGCTTGACGCGAAGGGCTATGCTGTCGAATTTGAAGGACTGTTTTCAAGAAGTCGGATGGTTCAACCGTTCATGGAAGTGGTATCGCAGTCATACAGAAAGAAGCACTGATTGCCGACTATAAAACCTCCGATCTTCAATGCCCCAACCCCTCCGGAGAGGCTGGTGTTAACAAATGTAATTGTTTGGAAATCCAATGGCTTGCAGTGAGGGCAATACAGTCACGCAGTTGAAGAAAAATCAAATCTCACCAATTTTCGGTCCACCAGTTAGTGTTGGCTAAAATTGGGCAATGAAAATTACATCCACGCAATTTTACATGTAAATTACAGGGCAAAATACGTATTTTACATTAATACACACAGAACCCCTTCTGAGGTGACACGGATGGCGGACACATTTGAGGATATCTCGTGAAGTGACAGCCGATGTTTACATGCTTTACAATGTTTTTTACATCCCTAATGAGTGCTCAGGAAGAGCCATGGAAAATTTCACCGCCGGCGGCTCAACTGTTGTAATATTTTTCGCATCTGGGCAGGCAGTTCCGACTCCACAAGGCCATTATGCTTTTTTCTCATTCAAAAGTGGAATGGGTACGGATTTTTCGTTCGAATTAGGTTCCTTAGCATGGTATGAGTGCTCAGGAAGAGCCATGGAAAATTTAACCACCGGCGGCTCAAGTGGTGTAATATGTTCTGTATTTGGGCATGCAGTTCTGACTCCACAAGCCCATTTTGCTTTTTCCTCGTTCAAAGGTGGAATGGGTACGGATTTCTCGCTCGAATTTGGGTTCTTGCCATGGAATGAGTGCTCAGGGAGAGTTGTGGAAAATTTAACCCCCTGCGGCTCCAGTGGTGTAATATTTTCTGTATTTGGGCTTGCAGGTCTGACTCCATGAGAGTACTGTACTGTTAAAATCAATTCGTCAAGGGGTGTGACGCGTGACCCAAAGTTCTAATTCGTCAATTCGTCAAGGCAGCTCGAGCTGCGTGACATCCCCCAAAATTTCGTAAACCCGTAAAAATATTCCAGGAGTTGTGGTGAATGCACAGTGACTCAATGGAATAATTTAGGAATGACCTGAGCAATTTATTTCAACATAATTTTGAGTGATGTGGAAAAATGCAATTTCTGCTGTTAAACTCAAGTTAAACTTGCTCTGAACCATGATTTGAAGCCAAAAACCTTGAAAATGGGCAATAAATTGAGTAGGAAGTGCCCACCGTTGAGTAAAATTGCTCCAAGCCCCCCTGAGCCGAAATTTTCAACCTACCGTGACGAAAAGTATATTCGTCAAGAGCCTCCGTGACGCGTGACAAGGTTGCAAAATTCGTCACGTCAAGCACCCCCGTGACGCGTGACTGACGAATTGATTTTAATAGTACAGTATTTTGCTTTGTCCTCGTTCAGAAGTCGAATAGGTACGCATTTCTCGGTGGATTCAAGTTTGTGGGCATGGAATGAGTACTCTGAGAGACCCATCTCCCTCTTTATAAAATTAAGCCTGTCCATCCATCTGATACTTTTTAAACTCCGCCGAATCTCCGCTGATGCCGTACACCGCGGCAGCTCTCCGCCCTTGACCGTCGGGCTCCCGAGCTATCTTTGTCGCCGGCCCACAGGCAATCATCATTCGGCATTCTCAGCACTTGACGTCACCCTTCTAAACTTTGACAGACACTGCCCTGGCGCTAACATTGACAGATGGCTCCCACCGCATCGAAACAAAGGCGGCCGCGGCGAACATGTAGGCAGGCGGAAATTTTCCGAGTGCGCTCAGGCAGAATTTTCCGAAGAGTTTTTTATTCAGTGGAGTTTATTATTAAACAAGGTTCGATTAAAGGGTTAATTAGAGAAGAGGAAGATGCAGAGGGAGACAACCTTCTCCACTGATGGAATTGAATGGTAGGCTCCAAAGGTGAACAAAAACAGACTAAAATATTGTATAGTGGAATGAAGGGGAATCAAGGGTTTTGCTTCTGTGTTATTTGTTAGCCAAGTTCTGATAATTATCTCGCTCCCCCACTGCCAGCGCCGAACTGAATATCAAACTCAGTTCAATTCAACCAAGTGCACCGTAACATTTTGAATGGTATGTTGCTGCCAATCTGTTTGTGAAACGCACATAAGGTGATGGGAGGCCGCAAAGCGGCCGACCAGTCCCTTGTAGAAAATGTAACCACCGGTGCCTCAAGTTGTGTAAAATTTTCTGTATTTGGGCAGTTCTGACTCCACAAGAGTATTTTGCTTTGTCCTTGTTCAGAGGGGGAATGGGTACGAATTTCTCGGTGGAATCAAGTTCGTGGGCATGGAATGAGTACTTCGAGAGATCCATAGAAAATTTAACCACCGGAGCCTCAAGTTGTGTAAGATTTTCTGTATTTGGGCAGTTCTGACTCCACAAGAGTATTGTGCTTTATTCTCGTTCAAAAGTGGAATGGGTAGTCTCCCTCGTCAGACCATTACAGCCAATGTCGGAATCGAAGGCACCAACAAAAATTTCTTGTTTTGAGACGTTTTCGGAGAATTGTAAATATCTCGACCAGTTCTCCATCCATTTGGATGAAATGTATCTGGATATGTTGGGCTAAGCCGTACGAGGAATTTGTGAAAATATTATGTATTAAATTTGTGGTTTTGGGCTGAATGCATTCTAGCATGCCCAGAACATGTCCCAGTGACCTCAGATTTTGGAAGGGACAACATCTATGCATTAGGAAACATGTGAATTATTCGTTCATTACGGCCCAAACCTCATCGAAATTCTACTTTCATCAATCTGGACCGAATTCGTTGTGCAGTAGATGAAATTTCCAACTATTCACCCTCCGATGAAACAATATGGAGGTCAGTTCGATCCGTCACATTGCAAAGACTCTAACCAGAATTCTTCTGGAAGTGCATTCATAACACTTTCAGAGTGGCTGATTTCTGGTCCCACATTGACACATTGGAAATCAGAGGAAGATGCCATGCGTGCGAAATCCCTGATACCCTGGAACACATTGCTTTAGAATGTGATGTACATGGCCAACAACTAGTCTGGAACCTCACACAACAACTCTGGTTAATGAAACATGACTAAACTGAGGGTTGGTACTTGGATGTAACCTGGTAAGATTTAAATCGGAAAGAGGCTCTGTTCTCCCAGAAAAGGGGAGAATATTCACTATACTTGTGAGGTTTACATAAGAAAAGAACGATCCCTTATTACATAAGTACTCGTAATCCCCGCGGAAGAATTGTCCGTATCTCAGTGAGTTCTGCACAGAATGGGGTGAAACCTGGCTAGATCTTTCAGAATAATTCGTCCTCAGTTAGTGAAAGAAAGAGACCTGCGAAAATATCATATCGTGGATCATCTGGCATTTGAGGGTATTTGGGCCGTAGAATCCAGGTAGCAAATCCAGATCTTGCCCTATGGGAGTGATTTTTTGGGAGGGAGAAGTAGGGCCTGACTTGGATATCCATTCCCATCATTTGGATGATTTCCCACGCCCGCCGTGAATGAATCCTCCACCACAATAAATCGTATAAATTTCTGATGTCTCCCGATCGCCTTAGAGACACTGAAAGAGTGTTTCCAGTCTTTTCCCGAAGAAATTTGAGCCAGCAATGGAGATATAATATCGTGGGAAATCATCCAATGGATATCCAAGTCAGGCCCTAGCCCGGAGAAGTACATAAAAACTCACATCATAAAATCAAAACTATGAATAATTCCCTCCCGCAGTTTTGTGGTACCCACAGAGACATTTTGCATGGAAAATAATGAAGCGGCTCTAACCCCGACGTCTGAACCGATCGGTCGGTGGAACCACTCACAGGGATGTGGAGAATACCTCTAGCTTCTTGCATTGTCAAACTCACAAAAGGCGCGTGTTGAAAACGCTAATTACGACGCGTCGCGTCCGTTTTCGGCCACCATCAAGTCGCTGCGATCACTCGGTTCGACAGAAATACTGATGAGATCCTCTCATGAGCTTCGGCCGCAAACGGGAATGGATTAGAATAAGCTTAGACCTGATGCTAACGAATGTGATAGCTGTAGCGCTCGAATCTGCCGAAGAGAGCCAGCAGACTCTTACCACTATGTCGGGTTTTCATATCTGGTCTCTTTCTGGACCAGAACCGCTTGTTTCTCGGGATCTGTCCTCTTCTGGCTCTCTTGTCTCTTTGTGACCCTTGCTCTGTACCTCGAAGTCTTCCTGGGGCCATACTGGGGCACTACCTCGCTGTGCTCGATGTGGGCATTAGCCGACCATTTGATCTGCGGGCGTTTTGCTCCTGATGCGCACAGACCATTTGATCAATCTCCGGGATCAGTGATTCCATCTTTAACTTGGCGTACCTTGGCGATGGTTCCTTCCGACTCAATGCGGTGTCCTCGTTTGCTTGCGGTTTCGGTGTGCAGGAGCGACGAAAAAACGGTTCTTCTTCCAAGCTCTGGCTCGACGGTTTCGGTGTGCAGGAACGATGAAGAACGGTTCTCTCTTCCGAGCTCCAGCTCGATGGTTTCGGTGTGCAGGAACGACGAAGAAAGGTTCTCTCTTCCGAGCTCCGGCTTGATGGTTTTGGTGTGCAGGAACGACGAAGAACGGTTCTCTCTTCCGAGCTCCGGCTTGATGGTTTTGGTGTGCAGGAGCGACGAATAACGGTTCTCTCTTCCGAGCTCCGGCTTGATGGTTTTGGTGTGCAGGAACGACGAAGAACGGTTCTCTCTTCCGAGCTCCGGCTTGATGGTTTTGGTGCGCAGGAACGACGAATAACGGTTCTCTCTCCCGAGCTTTGACTTGAAGGTTTCGGTGTCCTTATCGGCTTGGTTTCTATTACGGCTGGAGACATTCCTAGGGAGTTGAACACGCTGATTTATCAGTAGTGGACCTCCTTAGGAATTCAACATGCTGATCCAGGGGGAGAGATCACGCCTTTCTCCGCAACTGGTTCAAGACGTGCACGGGAGTTATGTGTTCGCACATGACAATTTCGTTGGAACTCCCGTACTCTGTATGGCTGTACCCGTGCCTTGCACGTAAAATTACATTTGCCGTGAAAAGGGACGACATGCGACAACTGTGTGTGAACTGGTGGACACTGGGGATTTTTACCTGGGAGGAGGGAACTCCTCCCATACACAGGCATACTATTGCTAGTGGTCAGGTCCCACGAGGTTCTAACCAGAGGTCCTGCCATACAATCGGCCAGCCAGCTCACACACAGCCAGCGTCTTGCATGATCTAACCCCTGGAATCGGTTGGTGTTCGGTTGGTATCTTGTGGGTTTCTGTACGGATAACCACCCATACAGTACTACATGTATACTTTCCGTAAACTCATCGTTCATATTGTGGACCTGATGAGTATAATATAACCCCCCCCCCCCCTCGCACACGTACTTCGCGCCCTAGGTTCCGACATTAGCTGTAATGACCCCATGTACTCCATCCTCGTACGCCCTTCATCTGCCACTGCGATTTCGCGTTCTGAGTTCATTGCTCCAATTGATCTAGACTTTTCGTACCACACACTTTTTCATATTCTCTAGTTCATGGCCCATTAGCATGGGCAACATACTCAACAATTGGGATTTGTTGCGGTGTATGCTGAAGAGAATATTTTCACCCACACAATAAGTAGATCTCTCGATGGGAAACGGAGTGTACTGAATCTATAAAAGGTACAGTTGACTAGTAATCTCATGTAAAGCGGTTGCCGGACCGCGAAGGGCAGCACAAAGACGTATCATGATATATGTCAGTGGAATCTGTCCCATCGATTTATCACTTGCCAGTTCTGGAAATATCTGCCTCGCAATTAGTAAACGTTGTCGACACCCAGACGTACCGTGGATGGAGTCGGTTGAAAGGCAGACGAGTGCACACAATCATGAACATAAGCGGATGTGCGTGGGCTCATCAGTGAGTTTGGTCTCATTTTTCTTACGCGCCCACCGAAAACGCACCAGCCGCAATACTTGAAGACGTCGGGACGCGATTCGCCTCTATTTCAAGCGCTTCAAGCCGCTCAAGACGCGTTTGCCCCTCCCCCTCTCTCGCATTGTCTCAAACGCGGACGAAGCTCAAAGACATGGGGCGGAGGGCCACGCTTCGCTCCAATGTCTGCTGGGTTTAGTCGGTGTGCGGAAAGCATGTACCCCGCCTTATGTAATTATTTGCCGTATTTTTCCTTGCGCATGTCCCGTTGATCTCTTTTGTGGCAGCCCTCACCACTCCAGGCGGCCGCGCTGCATCCAGCCTGCGCCCTCGCCCGCCGCGCCCTCGCAGATTCCGGGAGCAAAAGCCGCGCGACGACGTCTTCGCTCACACTAGCACGAACGTCGACATGCGGGGCGACTCGGATAGTACTGCGTCCGAGCAGTGCGTACGCGAAGCATCGGCTGTACCCCGCCACTGACGCCTGTAGCACGCGCGCAATGCGTCTGCGCTTCAGCACGCACGGCGTTTCGAAGCAAAGCCGGGCACGCTGTCCGGGCGGGCGGAGAAGGCAGGGTTGAGGAAGCAGATGTAAGTGTAAGGTACGTCTGTAGCCAGCTTCACCTCGTCCTTACTCACTGGTTTTTGTGTAGATTCTGTTTGCGCATCGAAGACGCCGCTGCGCGGCGTCTTTGACGAGTTCAAACGGAGTTCATCTAATGCTGGTCGCGTTGGCCCTGCTTTGCCCTGCCATGCCTCACCACGTCAGAATCACCAGCACTGCCCTCCATCCGTGCCGTCGAGACTCTATTATAATTCATCCTCGATGCCGCCTAGACGTGATAAACCGCAAACCTACGATGACTTATTTGCGTCCACTCAGGCGAAGCAGATTTCGGGCGCGTGTATCGTTTTCCTTTGTCTCTCGTACTTACGTAATTAGTCAGACTCCCTATATAATAAATACAGTGATAACAATAAAATATGGAGGTCGGTAGGTCCGTACGTACAGTCGCGGCAAAAAAATAATGAACGCGGTCGTTTGGACCCGTTTCTGGGTCAAATCGCGTCAAAGCAAAATTCCTGCCAGGGTGATCCGTTTGTGTGAGAATAATTACAGCAGGACTAAGTCTTGACGAGCACGCGCGAGATGAACCAGAAACAAGAGAACTCGTTTGTCCTCGTAGAACACGGTGGTAAGGAGGCAAACGGATGGCGTCCACATGTACAAAGTGATGGAACGTGATGGAAAGCTTAAATAAGTGGTCCGTAGTCTCTTATAAACAGACGCTACAACTAGAAGCTCGTGCCTCGCATGTTGTAAGTGGCCCGTGCTCCCCACCAACGTTGCGAGCTCATGCTTCTCACAATCCATTCCGGTCCACCCCGTAACACGGAGGTCCCGGGGCCGTATCGTTCGTACGTAGTCGAATATATTGAAAAAATATTTTCCCGTATCGTATTTTTAGCCAGCACTAGAGGGTACCAAGATCGCCCAACTAAGCCCCATTCTTTTTGGTTGCCTCCCGGGGTGTTCTGATCAGTGGGGGTTAACGTTGCACCGTGCAATTATCCTCCACATACCACATATTAGTTTACCTAGCACCTAAAAAGATACTGGATTTTTTCCTTCAAATCGACAGTCACGCGTCACGCACCCCTGTGTCGATCCCGAAATTTGGTCCTGGTCACGCGTCACGCGCCCCTCTTTCAACCCGCCAGATTGCGAATTTCAGGTTTTTTGGATGCCTCTCAATGGTACATATACCGTATCATTACGTTCAAATCGACAGGGGGTGTGACGCGTGACCGTTTCAACCGATTCGACAATTCGACAGACCGTTGAACTTCGCGTGACGAGCACCAAAAATTCGACATGGCGAGAAAACAAGGCAGTATCATCGTCCATGCGAGTTTAGAACCTTCCACGAATAATTGAAATCTTTTTGAACAATTTTCTAGATTTTCAGCTGTATTTTTTTCTGGCATAGATTTGCTGCAGAAAAACGACCGAGAAGCATCTTTCTTGCGCCATAGACCCAGAAGAGACAGAATTCAACCAAATTCCGCATTCTAAGGCACATGAGCACTCAGAAATGATCTATTTTGAATTTATAGCTATTTTGACCATTTTTTGAACTTTTCAACCAATTCGACAACAGCCTGCGTGACGCGTGACCTCGACAAAATTTCGACATCGACATGGAGGTGCGTGACGCGTGACTGTCGATTTGAACGTAATGATACGGTATATGTTTTGAGAATTTTAATCACACGCACATAGTTCACACGGCTACTCTACCATACTCACCTAGCTTGTTCTATTCTAACTGAATAGACATTCGTTTGACATTTTCGCGGGATGGCTCTGCACTGGTCTCAAGCAAGAAGCATTAATTAAGATACAACTTCTAGACTGATCCAATGTTCTGCACCCCATATATTTCCGCTCACGCCACACGCAGAACTCTGGGTCTGATGGCACACCTGCACCGCATCCAACCAATCACCTGCGATAAGTTTTAGCCTGAACCATCGAGTGCATATTCATTATTGACCTATTTTTCTCCCCGGATACCTTTTCGCATCTGACAAATTAACAGCGTGTGTTCCAAAACCATTCAATGGATCAACTTCTCAGACTTTGATACACCATATGTATGCTCTTTCCCATACAACAGACAGAGAAACAAAAACTATACAGTTGTCTACCTCCGCAACTCCTGTTCAGCGCGTGGTAACCATCTCAAACTCGTCCCAAGCAATCCCGTCTTCCACAAGCGTCTGGAATATAACAATTGAGGACCTCCTGTCCCCGTAAGACAAGACTATTTGACTCTGAGATCACCGCATTGGCTCCCAGAGCTCCATCCGCTCCACACTTCCACCCAAAATCGTCGAGATGCCAAGTTTTCTGCAGTGGCTCCACTCGACTGTTGCATTTCTATTTTTTAACTGTTCTTTTGCTTCTGCTCGCCTTTCATCAACTTCCTTCTTCACCGCGAACAACGGTATGCACGACTTGCGACCACTGCTGCCAATGACTCCTTCCACAACGAGGCCAGAGCCCCTCTTACTCAAGCTAACCCCAATGACTGCGAAGGAGTCTGGCCACACCCAAATTGACCACAGCAAATATGTTGCATCCACACACGGAAATGTGGGTTCACGATTGCACACTGACAGCTCAATTTCGAGCTTAACCGGGTTCAGATGAATTTGAGCGACGCTCATTAGGCCAAAAGAAACGGAGAGAGCGAGAGTTCAAGGAGAATCAGAACCCTTTCATCTCAGGGTGGCCGCCGCCAAACAATTGAGGTGATTCAAGTCTAGGGAATCGAGGCCAATAAGACCTCGCCGTTCAGCTGCACAGCTGAGGCGGCAACGCGAACTTGCCGGCGACATTGAACATTTATTAACAACCCGAGACGCGAGAATATTCAATCTCGAGCTCAAACTTTACGAAGGAGAGTTGAAAAAGCAGAGAGACATTAGACAGTTTGCGCAACAGCCATTGGAGCCACCTCGTGGCTCTCGGACGTTGCGCAAAAATAGCAGGCTGGTGGCTCAAAAGAGCCACCAACGAGCCATCGACGTCATAATTTGGCGGTGGAGCCACCAGTTTGCACACGGTCCGAAAGCCACGAGGTGGCTCCAATGGCTCATGCGCAAAGTCGCTATTTAGGTTCTCAGCCAAATTGTGGCAGACTTGTCGGATGGGCTTGCCAAAACGGCTTGCCCCGCATATCGGAGTTTGAATTTGGCTGTACAGGCTTTGATGGCTTGGGCTTGGAAGGGCTTGGGCTTGTGGTCGCTTACACTAAGCATGTACACTGTAAGTAATTGCTTAATATCTGTTGACCAACCCCTCCACATTGTTTGCCCTTACTCCTACCACCTCAACATCACACCGTCCCACCGCGCCACCAACGTTGCTCCCAGAAAATCCAACATTTGGGCATTAAATGTTAGGCAGCGTAGAAAATCTTAAAAATCTGTCCTAGTTGTACCTTTTGCTTTTCAATGGATCTTACATTGGCGAAACCGTCCCTCAAGCAATAATTCAACTAAGACCACGGACCCAAGCCAAGTCGGGCGTGGCGGGTTTGCATTCCAAGCCTGGGCAAGAATGGAGTTTTCTGCAGCTATGTGAAACCTGTCACCGCATTGAACTCAACTCTGAAGCAGCTTAAACTATAGACATGTGATGTCTGGACCTGTTCAAGTTGATTCTTCAAGCCACATGTGAGAATTTGCCGAATCCCACTTTTGGTTGGGATTTCGGCATCAGTTTGGACCGCCTGGTCAAATAAATGCATATCACGGCTAGGTGATGGCTTCAACCGGCCATACTACTATATTGCTACTATATCTTGGGAAAGCCCGCGATCGACAGGCGAAGGAGCCCGAATTTCGGGATTTTTTTGCTTCCAGACACTGTATACATACTGGGAGAGTGTACTCGGGCAGGCAAGCCCATAATTTTGTGATGAATTGACAATGTTGTCCGGTGTCGTCTTCAGCGGCGATGCCGTATCATGACATCCGTGAGCAAAGCCATGGGAAAAAATTGCAAGCCCTGTAAGTATGCACTTACAATGTACAGTATATTCAGTTGGATTAATTAAATAGGCCTCGGGGAACGAGAAATATGTGCAAGCCCGTTTCTCGGCTAAGCGAGCAAACGGGCTTGCCAAGCCATCAAACGGGCTTGCAAGCCGATCTGCCGGGCTTGGGCTTTGCTCTACACCAAAATCCAAGCCCAAGCCCGAAAAAGCGCGTTTGCGCTGGTGCAAGCCCGTTTTGCAAGCCGAAAACGTCACTCTCCAAATTGTGGTATGTGGGAGTCATTTTGGACTTGATTATTATATATTTATCGTTTGTTCAGCTGATCCTATTCAAACTCTAGATCTAGCACTTGACCATGAATATGAGGTGAATGAACCCCGGCGCCAGGTTGGAAATGTGAGGCAAGGTATGTACAAGAGTCCAGGACTCGGATGCTCGGATAACGCGCTGAAATGTATGTTCCACTTTCAACATGGCCTTTTAGTTATGTACGAAACAGTTATTCAGTTGAGAAGCATGCCGAAATGAATAGACAGATGACTCCGAAATGGAGAAGATATTGCTGCGGGAAATAATTTTGAAAGAAAAAAAGCAACCATTTGGAATTCCAAAGTGCGCAAAGTTGCATAGGTAGCACCTAACCCTTACATCTGTGATAACGATAATTTTTCATGAGCGGCATCCGCAGGAAACAGTCATGAAATATATCAAGTCAACAATAGCATCTGTGTGTTGACTTGACCGTAGTGAAGCATGGGTAACTGCTAGTATATCTGAAAATGCTCTGAAACCATTGAGGATGCATGAGTGGCCTACAAATCGAAAGATCAAGAACGATCAGTGCTCAACTGCGGTGTTTTCTAGTCTCTTATAAACAGACGCTACAACAAAATTTGAGCTCGTACCTCGCTTTGTTGTCGTCTGTCAATTACTCGTGATCCGTGATTGGAGATCGATGTTATTAGATAGGTTGCGCACGAGCCGCATGCGGGTTTTGTGCATTAGATAGGTTGCGCAAAAGCCGCACAGCCACATGCGGCTTCATGCGGCTTTTTGGGCATTGTGCAAAGCTGCGGCCTTTTCTTCGCTGGTCTTGGTTCTTATCTTTCGAAGTAGCATTTAATGCCTCCTGAATCTCATATTCCACTCCCAGGAGTGTTGTGTTTTGGATGCTCACCCGTGGGAGGCCGGATTTTTCAGGCATCAAAAAACATCACTCACTTTTCCGATACTTTCATGTATGCCACGCAGCAGCGGTGGTGCCCAGGATATTCCCTCTCCCCACAGCACCTCTCCTTCACCTCAGGTATGCTTATATTACAGTAGTGGATTGACATCTCACAGATTTCAAATTTGCTGTGCGGCTTTGCACAACTATTATATAATCACAAAAAAATGCGGATCTCAAGAGAGCTTTCAGAATGTGTCTCTCCACAATTAGGGGCAAGATTCAAGTATGGACCCGGAATGTTGATCCACAAGTCGGTTTTCCAGTTTCTGAAACCAATTGATGTGATTCAGACTCCGTGGTTTTTCATGTTGGTTTTCTGTTGCTATCCATTGAACCACGAATACAACGAATTTAACTGTGCCGCAGGTCATGTCAGATGGCATGTCGAAATCGGGGAAGAAACACAATAACGAGTATATGCTCACCTTCCATTTTGCTGGGGAAAAGATTGTCTATGTGAAGGAATTCGCAGACTCAAAGTACTCTGACAGTTATTTTACGAACCTTACTGCATCAGTCGGCTGACCTTGTAATGAATCCGTATTACTCGACCCTTTCTTTTGCGTTAGGGAACAGTATACGTGTTATGTGAGGACTTCCCTCACTTAGTTAGGTTGACGAATCTGATTTATCCTGCGCGATTGATAACTTTTATTCCCTTCGGGAAACGGGACTCCTTGCCCTTCAACTTCAACTAGATTGACGGGTGGGGAGAGGGAATCAACCGGTATTTCACTGCACATGTCTATACATAGGTACATCGAGAGCGCTTGTAACACGCAAAAGACATAATAAAGGGGGCGGGGAAGGAGTCCACAACCCAATCCATCGGAAAGGCGAAGCAGATCCGCGCCGGTTTACGGGAGAGCTGCGTGTTTGTATGGAAGTCCACGACGTTTGTATTACGTCCGGACTCTGACAGGACACAAACAAACGCGGGATGCAATGCTGATGTCAAGACGTGTGGGCGTCGCAGTACAAGGATGAGATATTAATTGAAGAACGGGTTACATGCAAATAGACACACCGGACGTATCCATGAAGCTAAAGAGAGCGGCGCGTCAGCCGAACCGCATCCAATGAATGCTAGTTGAAGAAGCGTGAGATGAAGTTTTGACGACGACGCGTTTCAGTGTTGACGTCCCCAAGAGCGCGTTAGGATGCGGCGAGAGCTCAGAATGTAGTGGGAAGCTATTGAGGGAATCATATGAGGCCAAGAATCACTAGAAGGGTGGGTCGTGCATAGGCTCCAGGCCTCTCCAGAGTCCAGGCGCAAACTATAGAATGGTCGTCAACAGGAAGACGTAATTGATACGCGGGCTGATCAACACAGCCACGCGGTCTTTTCTTCTCTCCCGTTAGAGCATTCCAAAGGAACACTTCCCGTACATCAGTACTTCAGTTCTTTAACTGGTGGTCAGGTCCCACGAGGTTCTAACCGGAGATCCTGCCATTCCAACGGCCGGCCAGTCACAGTTGCTCAGCGTCTTGTAGTCATCGCCCCCCTGGAATCTGTGCGTGCTCCGTTGGCATCTTGTAGGTTTATGTATGGATAACCACCCGTATGTTCTACATGTTTGTCTTCGGTAGACTCGTTGTTCATGTTGTGGACCTCACGAGTATAATCAACCCCCCCCCGCCCCCCCCCCCCCAAAGCAAACGCGTCTCAACTCAATTTTCATCGTTCCGCCTCGGGATAGTCTCTACCTGGAACAATCCACTAATTAGCTAATTGGTCCACGCCGCCCAGCATGTACAGCGTGTATCTCCGCCGCGCTCCGGTCACCTACCGTCCCTTCGCCGGTCAGTCCATCACCCATCCATCTGCAGATCTGAAGAGGACGCATTAATCCCCAGGCCTCTTAGTTCCTTTCCAATGGCGCCGTCTCCACACGCAAGGTCGGTCTTTTTCTCCTTTTTTCAGCACAAGACTATGCGCTAACAACGTCCCTTTTCTATAGGTGCTTTGCAGCTTCATCTTCTGCTGCCTACGATACCACCGCACACACGCAGTTCCTGTGCCTCCCACTGCTCTCCCTCTGCGTACCACCCTGTCTCGCTGGATCGCCGTACTACGTACGGGACTAGCGGCGGCGGCCCTCTACACCTCGATGACACTGCACACGACGCGACTGCCAGCCCGCTACAGGCCGTCCCGGATCCGTTTCGCACTGCGACGTCGCTCATCTGCGCTTTAGCCACCCCGACGTCCGACTGCATGATTACGTTCGATACTACGCGGCGCGCACCTTAGTCCCTTCCCGCACCACCACCCGCATGCGACGAAGATATTCCTCGCGCCCTCAAACGCTTTCCCCGCACTGCGCCCGTCTACAGCGCAGTCCCACCATGCCGCTTGTGGCCCATGCCCGCCGTGCACCGCGAATCACGACGAGCACCACCAACTGCATTCACGACATCGGCGCTGGATCTACCTCTTCGCATGCGCCGCCTGTATTCGCTCCTGGCGCACCACGAGCACCTCGGCCCCACTCCCACCGTCACCGCTCGACGCGCGCGCTTGAGCGTATCCCTAACACCTTCACCGGCACGTTCCCCATTGCCCACCTGGTCCTCGTCCTCGTTGCTTCGCTGCACACCGCAACCATGTCTCACCTCTTGGCCTCCCCAGACTACCTTCAACGCAGGAGTCCCCGCCCGCCCGCCGCCCAGCTTACGCGCACCGGTAGGACGACGCGCAGCACCACTGTCATGCGCAGCCCACGACGCCGCTGTCATCGACGGCCTTTCCTCATCACCCGTCTCTTCACCACGGCCAAAGTTGTCATCGCCACCCGCCCCGCCTCTCAGCGTTCGACGCTAGCGTCTCTTATGCACGAGGAGTCCTGTGCACACCATGACCCGCGTGCGTTATGCTCGTGGCGGCTGCTCATCATCACGAACCCCATGCGTACCACGAGCTGCCATATATCCGCCGCCATGCACGATGCGCGCGGGCGTACGCAGTACGCATCCCCAATACGAGACACGCCGCTGGCGGCGTGCCCATCTACCGCGGCGGCTCCCCGCGCGCACCGCGTCCGCACTTAGGATTTCGCCTTTACCGCTCGCCGCAGTCCTCGTCAATACCACTCCGCGTCACGCGGCACTTCCCGCGGCTGTTTCTCCATCGCGCACCCCGGCTCCATTGTCCTCCCCCCGCCGCACGCTCCTTTCCCATCGCCAGCCTCGCCTGCGTCGTCTTCTCGTGGCCTCCAAGCCCCGCACCACCCCCACCGACGCGCGGCCTTGCATCCTTGACACCAACCACCAACCTGCCCAGGACCTCCGACAGCCGTTCGTCTTTCACGGTACGCTTAAGCAGCGCACGGCACCGAATCCGACCCGTCCATCGTTCCCGAGAACGCGTGCATGCACCGGATTCCATTGCACGCAGGACTTAGATTACTATACGCGCACCTTGACCTCTCGTTTATATTTCATACTACTTCCTCCGTCTTCGTTCTTTCTTGAATGCTAGTTCCAAGTATAATACTTCGCGTCCTATGGTATCGTCGGTTGCCGAGTCCTTTTCGAAGAGTGAATTGCGCATCGAAACAAAGACTCGTCAGGGCTTGTTTGTATCAGTCACGGTTGATTTCGAAAGCCTTCGCTCTCGTCTCAATCCTCCATCATCTACGTTCCACTCGAATTCTCCAGCGACGTTCCTGCCTTACTCAATCACTTCTGGCATCAGCGCTGAAGCCTCACTCACGTACTCCGCCCTCTCCAGCTCGCCGCTCGTCACCTGGATCTTGGTACTGCGCACTAAATTTCTCTCTGGCTGCGTGCTTCGCCCACCACGCGCAGGCCCTTATTTCGACCCAGGGGCATCAAATTCTCCTCTTCAGTCTCTGGTCTTTACCCAAGTGATCTCAGGCCTATTTGGACACCCCAGCCCGCACACAGTTTACGTGCACCCGGATTCCCGGAATCAAGCCTTGTCTGCTCTATCTCCGCACTGGGCCACCGTCGGAGTCGAAGGAAGTTTGCGGGATTTATTATGATGGTATAATAGTAGTAGTTGTGTCAGGTATGGCCCAACCGGTCTACGCATCCAGATCACTCAATTAACTCACATGACGGCAGGCGCAATACTGTACCAAGTTGTAGGGGAGCAACGCCCCAAGGACCGTGACAGAGGCGTTGCCATTTTTTCAGGCAACAGGCACCACCGTGAGCGTGACCGTTGCCTGAAGAAGCAACCATGAAGTCTTTTTGGTGGCATTATCAAAGGAACCCCAGTTGAATTGGAGGAGTTTTCATGTGGATAATCGGTTCTACGGAACTACTGGAGTCATTAGAGCTTCTTCAGCAGCTCTGGAGAAAAAATCATATTTTTTTCCCGTCTTGTCACGATTTTTCAAGGCAACCAACCTCATCGTGGCCGTGACCACCCGAAAAAAAGGCAACGCAACGGGCGGCCCGTGACCGTGACCGTTGCTCCCCTACAACTTGGTACAGTAGCAACTTCCCTGTGAAACACGACTCGGAGGCACGGCCGCACGGAGGATCCTGTCCCTACGATTCACTTCTCGCCAATTCCAGTCCATCCGTAAATATTGCCTTGATATCAATGTGGATGACATTCTGCGCGAACCACGGGTAGAGGCTCCGCTGCACCATCCAATGGTGTGGTACGGTGCCAAAATTTGGATTCCATTTTTTCAAACCTTTGCAGATAGCATCCCTTCTACCCTGCGTTTCCGACCGTTGCAGCGCAGGAGCGTCAATATATATCGAACGTAAAGATGAAGCAGGTGGCTGATACCTGTGCTTGGACGCATGAGTGATGGCCTGTGTCTTTGTCTCCACCCGTAATCCGACGCTGACCAGTGAATAGACGACCTCGGTCACCCAAATGGAGCAGACCCTTTCGAGTAGCAGTGTACAGATTCTACGAGGTTCGAGACGGGTTTGGAGTGGTTTCGACGTCAATGCACCTTTCCTGAGCATTATTTCAGTTATTTGGGTGGCGGGGAGCCGTCTTCAAGATAATTCCCACAGATTTGGGAGAAGATTTCTCATGGCGCGGCCGTAATCAATTTATCTACCCGAGCACATACTTGTTTGGGGTCATCTCTGTGGTTTGCATCGTCATTCAGCTGAACTATGCCAATAATGCGCTGGATTTATTTTCTGTTAATCTGTAAGTATGACGATTCCTTCCAGTTACCACCGCTAATACCTGTTCAGCGTTAACCCGATCTAGTATGTCCACTCACTTGTTCCCTTTGAATTCCTTCGGATGTTTCACAGCGACGTCGGCTTCTGCCCAGCAACAATTGTCGCCCCTCTCATCCTCTTCAAAGGCCTCAACACCACCTCCGTGACCGACACTCTCCTTCCTCACAGGCTTCGTCGTCACCTTCCTTGGGGATATCGGGGTAGTTTATGGGCTAATGCGGATTCCATACGAAGATAAGCTGCATGTTGCGCTGTCATTGGTACCGTCATCCATTAATCTCATCAAAGTTTGTCGTTCATAGCTCAACCAGTCAAGCGGAAAAAAGGAGTTATATTATTATACAGTACACTCGTAACTATGTCGGAACAATCGCTTAATGGAATTGACAGTTAGTAGCAGTGGCACATTTCCGCGAGCCGGCGGTTTGGCAGCGGAACCCATGAACAGCGGGGACCTATCAGGAATTAGGAGCCTTGTTAGCTAGAAGTAACTAGGGCCTACCTGGGTCATATCGTGGTATCCTTCATCATCAACACATACTCCACAATTGTTGTTGTCACAGGCTGCGGCCTTGAACATGAAACAAGTCAAACCGGCCGATGCCTTGGCGGAGAACAGACTGGAAACGTAAGGCTCTTGGAGAGGGACCTAACACATCCTCGTTGATTGATATTATATGTTATATTGACAGACACCTACGTAGCAGGTTCCGGTATTGACCACGAAGGTCGACGATTGCCCGGTGAAACGTTTGCCGGTGTACAATGTCAAAGTTCCCGATGCACGGGCGGAGAGATTGCCCTCTTCAAGGACCACCGGGGAGACGGGGGCACCACGCGCAGATTGCAGAGTAGCTGCTGCAGTAGAAGATACAATCGCAACTGAAGCAGTTATGAAAGAAAGAAGCTGCATGTTTGGCGAGAGGCAAAGTAAATGCTCCGACAATGCTGAAGATGAGGATTTTATATTGATAACCCTTCATTCAGATCTTGCTCGTGACTCGTGAGGATAGGAATCAGAATGTAAATCGGTCTTGAGGACCAGATGTCCTGCTAGAAGGATATAACGAACATTTGTCTCCCAGCCATATGCTGGATAGCAATCTTCACCCTTGCTGGCTTGAAGCTAAGCCAAGTACATCACTAATATCAGTATCAATTTCGGTGGACAGCCCTGAAGCCATTTAATTACTGCTGCTACCGTCGGCGAACAAGCCACTATGCCGCCCAAACCGCAGGAGGCTCGGAATCGGACATAGTGATCAGTATCATGGCACCCGCGCTCTCCAAAGCCGTTTTCAATGCTGTTGAGGTCGGCGAAAGGATGTCCCACCGTAAGATGAGATGCATTGGTTATGTGGATCAGTTTCTCGATCGGTTCAAACCAACATGAAAAATGCTAATTTTTAACCTAACACAGGAGATATAATCGAATACACTGATGAATATCACGTCGAGCATGCACACCTGAGCTGTTTTCAATGTTGCCTAGGTTAGTAAAAGAGCATAGAATGAAGATCCGTCCGTGGAAGTCGTGGAGCCTGTCCAAGGTTGTTTGAGGCGGAAGGACGAGTATGATTGACCTTCATATGTCACCCAGGCCGCTCCTAGGCCGCGGCGGTCAGGCGGCGAGTCTGCTGACGAATCCCTATACAATGTTCATTGTGTTTAGGGGGACGAGACTTGAACAGAGTTGAATTGATATTGTAGCTGCTTGACCATTGCCGCGAGCTCACCGCTCGTCCTCTCGCTCCGCCCATAGAAAATGTAAGGTATCATATTCAATTGGTACTCGTGAATTGGGCATGAACGGTCGCAACAGAGTGTAGACGAGAAATGAAACCCAGGGCTGCCTCCTGAACAACATGTCCAATATGCCTATTATTTTCACCATATCCAGGTTTAAAATCATCAATCAGGTTTTCAAGGTCTTATGCAACTTTTGTACGACTGCGATTCATGATTCACCACATTCAAAAATTCTGCCAACTCGAAAATTGCACCAAGTCAGAATGAATCCCACGTGACTTCTATTGGCCTATTTCCGTACTAAGTTCTCCCAGCCTCTGCGCTCGAGTACCACTAACGCCTTGTTTTTTCTTCGCCTCAATTTTATGCCCGATTGACTCAAAATAAATTGCAGGCTACTCTAGTGGCTTACAGTAGTCTTGTTACTCAACTCAGCGGCCGGTGGCGAGCCTAAGTCTTTGACCCCTCACACAGAATTCTCCGCGGGATTGGACCCTTTTTATCGTACATCATATCAACCAGGACATTCTTTTCAAGGCGATGAGCGGTGATCAAGTGGTCGAGGACGAGGACACAAATGGGCTGTGTTGCCGGGTGGTATCTGGGCGGACGGGCGGGAAAGGGAAGCGTCGCTGTCGTAAGCTTTCATGTGTTCTGATCTTCAATCTGCTGATGCATCGTTGGCATTCAGTCATATCGAGGACGGAAACCTATTTCCAGCCCAGATTCTTCCGATTTCCTGCACTGCGAGGACGATTATCTATTGCGAGATCGATGGAGAAGAGATCGTAAGCTTTCATGTGTTCTGATATTCAATCTGCTGATGCACCGTTAACATTCAACCATATCAAGGATGGACGCCCATTTCCAGCCCAGATTCTTCCGATTTCCTGCACTGCGAGGACGATTATCTATTGCGAGATCGATGGAGAAGAGATGTCTGCGCGTGGGTTTGCCAAGCGTTATCCGAAGGAGTTCAAGGAGGAGTACCCTCAGTATACCAAATTCTGCGATTAATCTACTCAGACGTTGCTCGAGCTAATTGGTAACCGTATTTCTTGGATCTCATTCTAATATACCTCTTGCACACAAGACCATTTCTTAGTTACTCGTTATATGTTCGGATTAATAGTTTGACCTTCGCCTGCAGCACTGCTAGTGAGCTGGCGTGATAATATTGTGACCCTCTTGGGCCGAGCAATGGTTGTAGGTGGGATAATATTATCGAGCATGAAATCCACCTTCGGCCAAACCAGTGCCGGTAGGTATATTAATATTGTTCGGCCGACCACTGATGAGTTGGGATGATAATATTACACTCCCCTTCGGCCGAGCGATGGTTGCTGGTAGGACAATATTATTGAGCATGAAATCCACGTTCGGCCAAACCGGTGCTACTGGGTGTATAATATCGCTCGGTCGACTGCTAGTGAGCTGGCGTGATAATATTGCAGTTCTGCGTTCAGCTGAACCAGGGCTGCTAGGCATATAATATTGCTCGGCTGACCGCTAGTGAGCTGGCGTGATAATATCGTGGCCCTCTTAGGCCGAGCAATGGTTGTAGGCAGGATAATATTATTGAGCATGAAATCGATGTTCGGCCAAATCGGTGCCGGTAGGTATATTAATATTGTTGGGCTAACCACTGGTGAACTGGCCTGATAATATCGTGGCCCCCTTTGGCTGAGCAATGGTTGTAGGCGGGATAATATTATTGAGCATGAAATCCACGTTCGGCCCAACTGGTGCTGCCAGGTGAATAATATTGCTCGGCCGACCGCTAGTGAACTGGCGTTTTTGGCCCAACTGGTGCTCCTGGGTGTATAATATTGCTCTGCAGATCCTAATGATCCTGGCTGCAATAATATTGGAATAGTTGTCGGCCAAGCGAGGATTCCTGGCAGAATAATATTATCTTTGGTCCCATTCTATGATCCTGGTAACAATAATATACTGCTGTCCCTGCCCACTAACCACTCACCTGCACCATGAGCCCACCCCTGACCTCTTGGCCATATAATATTAGCAAAATATTATTTTGGCCCTGAAGCTTAGGCTTCGGCCCGGTATCCGGTGGACTTCGGAGACCCCTGAACTCTAGGGATTAATCATACGTAGGGGGCCTATAGTCTAGGGCATGGCTTATACAAGGATACAATCAAGCTGTTATCTGCCCGCCATGCAAGGACATGCTTTATGTACCTAGAATGGAATGCGGACAATGATTCTCGAAGACAGGCATACTCCCTCGCTAAATTGGGGCTCAAAATGACGCCGCCTACACAACCATTCCGCTTTTGCCCTAGTGCAAGTGAATTTCGTGTCCCTGACCTCTAGTCTGCACGCTTGAGCTCCGCACGCAAGGTCTTCACTGATCTTCCTGAAGTGTCACCGCCTCATGTCAAGAAATGGAAGACTGGTGATGATGAAAACATCGAATACATGAATAAAACTCATCGGGGGCGAGCAAAGGTTCATGAACTGCAAGCTGGACTGCGGAAACAGCTCTTGGCATGCGAAAATGACAAAGAATTCTGGGACTTTGTATGGAAACGAACTGACCCAAGACCCAAGAAATCCAAGGTCACGGTGACGCAACTCTCCACCGACTTTGAGTCGCGTTTGAACCACCCCGAGAGCACTCCGACGTCATTCAATGCTGAGCAGTTGGCTTTCAACGCACGCATGGCTAAGGAGCTCACTCAAAACCCTATCGACACTTCCGCACGCCAGTCGTGCACGCGCGAAATAACAATGGAAGATGTTGAGTGGATGAAGCGCCACATCAAAGAGCACGGAATAGACACGTCAGCCGGCGTCGATGGTTTTTCACACGAGGATTGCATGGCTATTCCAAACGAGAAACTGCTAGAATTCTTCCGATCCTGCGTCATGAACCAGGACATGCCGCGACTCTGGTTAATTGCGCTGCTCATGGTAAGAAGGACAAAGATACCGCAGATCCGTCAAGCTATCGCCTCATGGCACTGGAGTGCTGCATGCTGAAGATGCTTACTTTGATTATTGATCGTCGTATTCGAGAGGCTGCCGAAGACTTGGGTTGCTTGCCAATTTCGCAAAACGGCTTTCAAGACCGCCTGAGGACAAATGACAAAAATTGACAACGTCTTCACCCTCGTATGCCTCATTGACAAAGCCTACGACTCGAACAAGCCGCTGTATGTCGCATACCTGGACCTCAAAAATGCGTTTCCGGGAACGGACAGATCCACACTTTGGGTCAATTTAGCCAAGATGGGTGTATCCGTTCTGTATTCCTTCCATATCCAACCACTATTTCTATGTACTCGTATTCTCATTTCTGGGCTCCGAACTTTCTCTTCAGCAGACTCGATCAAGGCCCCATTATGCTGTCACATTGGCCGTTGAAATGAACACTTGGCGAAAATGCCACAGGTTTCCGGCCTTTTGGATCGAGGCTTTCGTGCAAAATAGGCCACGACAGACCATCAATCTAGAACTCACCACCGTTTTGACGCACCTCGGCACCTACGGTGTAGATAATTTTAGATAGTTTACCTACTGGGGATTCTTCGGTTGGAGTTGGAGGGTGGAGATATCAGCATTTTCGGAATGTTTCAGTAACCCTATTAGGTTTGTTTAAACAATGAGCATCTCAACGTTAATCAGATTTTAAACTTTGTTTAGTTTGATCCCTGTTTAAAGAGGGTTCAAACAATGTTCAAGTAAAATAGAAAAAGGATGCTGACTATAAGACTCGAACATACATGAGGTTTGGAGGAAAGCCAGCAGGAAAGAGCATCTTACAACTGAGCTAAATAGATGATGTGGCACAAAGCTTTGGGTGATCCTATCATCAATTACTGTGTGAACTTTGAAAGTTTAATTTTACCAGTCTGGGACATGTTGAGCAGCACTTGCAATTTAACTGTAGGTCATTCTGTGGCTCCTGCTTACCTATGGTGACTTGAAAGGAAAGATTGGAAGGCCTCAATATCTAGGCAAAGATTGTGGTTAGGCTACTACAGTCATTTTGTGGTCCTTGCATTTTCCACGGTCCTTGCACAAGTTTTTTTTTTTTTTTTTACTGGTCCTGGGCACATATTTCTGGCTAGTTTCTTCACGTAGATATTTCGGTATGGTGCCTATGAATCTGACGCATTTTTTCTCCATACACAAGATGGCTTTAAACCTGGGTAAAGTTAGCACAATGAGTCATTTTGCAGTGTGCTAGACTCCACGCGCGAAATTGGCCAACATTGGTGGGCAATTACCATAAAATTATCAACACAATGATTTGCATCCCAGGCGTTGAGTACAGAAAATTTGAGGTGAAAGGGGGGGAGGGCAGCATTGAATGACACCATAAAGATGTGTTCATGTGATATTGATACTTGTACAGGTGGGTGCTTCCCAGAATCCCACTTGGATCCACACAGTTCCCATGTGACTAAACCCATTCCAAAGGTTTAGCAGAGGCGTGGGATCAATTTAGGATGGTTGATAGCTCTCATCGGAATTGGAAAATGCCCACTTTGGCAAAGTCAGAGACAAACAAATCCGTGCTACTCTCCAGGTATCTATCAGTTGCATGGTCTAATGGTTGTGTGCATCTTCAGTATTTCCTTCCTCCTGATCCATCAGCTGGAGGTCATAGGTTCGACCCCCCCTGTATACATGCTTTTTGCATTGAGTCTGAACAGCGTTCAACGGGTGATCAAACACTGTTCAACCGTGATTATTGACCGTTGATTACAGTCTGTTCAAACTCACATCACATCCCACTCTTCATCAGGGCAGCGTGCACCCCAATGCTTCCCACTACTGGTGTTGAACAGAACAAAATCTAAAATCTGATTTCCATTGGGAAGCCAATTGTTTAAACAAACCTAATAGAGATTTATAATGTTTTGAGTCAATTTTGAGCAACTTGCGACCCGATATGGGCGACTCTACTCTAGCGGTCGCTTGGCAAGGTCGTTCCCGAAAGCCATCCACATAGGGCATGGACTTCTGTGTGTACATCCAGATGCTACTTCAATTCAGCTCCACCCACCTGGCGGCCAGATCAAGTTGAAGCTTTCCGCGCCCACACGCATGATTTCCCCCCATCCGGAACACTCTCGAGCTCCCGTGCGCTCTTTGCCTACCACCCGTCCTCTTGTTAACGAATGAAGGTTACAGATAGATTTCAGGTCGCGATAGTGCGTAGTCATTTCTCGCTTGCGCCCGCGCTGACGAGGACGATACACCTTCCCCTATGGTTAACTTCCGAGGAAAGCTGGACACGGCTCGCCACCTTTCGCACGCGACAGATGAGACCAACGAGCTTGACATCGAGATGCCCGGGGTAGGCCGCCGCTGTCCTGTATCATCACCCCGCTGACGGCTGTATCGCTGGGTAACGGCCTGGCACAGAAACGAGCGAGCAGCGGGCCAGAAGTTGGTACAGCGGAGGCCAAAAGAAATAGCCAGCATTGTTTGGGGCTTATCTGAGCATCTCTGATCCGAATCACTTCAAATAAATTTTTAGCATGAAGCTTGAGCAATTCCAGGAGTTCCTGCGGGTTTAACCTATACCACATGGGGTGGCTGTAATGTTGCCGCGACTCCAAAGTCGAGTCGTCTGGGAGTCGAGTCGATACAAGTCGCTCGACTCGACTCAACCTCCTGAGTCGAGTCGAACTGGATCGACTCAAGTCGACTTCAGGTCGACTTAGTCGGTAAAGTTGAACGATTTTTCTTCCTGATTACCTCAGGATAATGCTTTGAGAGACACAAAAGTCCTAGATCCGATCGCGATCACTCCACCGGTCCGAAATGATGCTGGATGCCAAATATAATTACATTGCTGAGCTGCTCGTATTCTGATCATCCACAATGAACTAATGCCAATCACAAGACGATAAAACACTACTCGATTGCACACATGAGATCGAAACCTAAATTTAAGTGAAGTAATTCATATCAGGATGCATCATATCTCCTCCGGCATTTCAGGAAACGCAGTGTCAGCAAAGTCTAAGCCATAGAAAACTTCCTTCCGAATTGCTTCCTCTTCCTCACTACCTGATTTTGATGCCAAGGTACGCAGCCAATCTTCTTCTTCGGCAGCAATTGGGGCAGATTGCCAATCTGCCATGAAGTTGAGCCGAGATTTCTTGTAGGTGAATTTGAGCATCTGCAACGCTTCCATCAACATTGGGTTAATACGGTTCCGTCGTTTGGTGTCAGTGTCAGCTGACGATGAGAAAACTCGTTCTGATGGAACAGAGGTTGCCTGGATTCGGCCAAAGTCAAGGAAAAGGCGATAGATTGTTGGCCATAATGAGTGTCCGTGATTCTGAGAACAACAGGAGCCATTAAATTATTTGAAAAGAAATAGAGCAAAAGAACTTACCGTCCAATAACCGATCATATCGGTGGAAGCCCTTGGAGGAATCGCACTGCGGATGTAATTGTCCGTCTCCTTCTCTTCGGACCAGGCTGCACCTCGTGAGCCACCCATTTCGTTTGAAAAATCGAGAGATTGTTGTGCATTACGATAATGCTGAGTAGCAAGAGCAAGAGCAAGAGCGCCAGCGCCGGGGCCTCGTGTTCCAGAGGGTTGGCGAGAACCGGGCTGCGATGATGGGCCGGAGCCTGATCCTGCAGGGGAGCTGGAGCGTGAGCCTGCAGATTCAGTGTTTTCACTCCGGTAAGCCTTGAGCTGTGAATTATTTCAGTATAATGAATACACCTCGTCTAGAAGCGGTGAATGACTTACCCGCTCGAGAATAATTGCCTTTGCCTTTGCCCCATCCCGCTCGGACCAATTGGCTGAAATCCACCCAAAACGAATTGTAGGATCAATGACTGGTTGAAAATCAGCAAATATCAATCTGTTTACGGATAAAAGGACTCACACGTGGCTATTATATATGCATCGGTGTCGGCAAACCTGTTGTAATATTTGTTTGCAACAGCAAGACCTGGAGTAATAAATTGTCCAATATTCATGTTCGCCAATAATGGATCTATCAGCATGGAATTCCAGGATTTCATGAATAATTCAAATGCAGGGATTGCTGCAGCGAGGACTGGTGTATTTTCCGAAGACATGATGGTCTGGACGGTATGTGGTTGCTAATGATGATATCAGCGGGGTCCAACTCAAGAAATTTTGAAGTGCATGTGACCTGGAGAATTAATTCCAACATCTCCAACCGATTCCAATGAGTTGACTCCAGAGGGTGGTTGAATCCGAGCAGTGCATCACGGTTTGTGGCAAAAAATCGAGTTACAGGCAGAAGAAAATTGTCAGCAACACTGACTGGGGAAGTCAAGTTAACTGACTAACCTGCTGTAAATAGTGCAGTCTCCGCAGCATGAAAAAAACGGAGTCCCAGCGTGTCTTGACATCCGGCAACAAGGTGACAAGTGCGAGGTTCACAGTCTCCTTCTCGGCTTGGGCATTGACAATGACCACTTGGGTCCAGCTTTTGTCGTCGTTGCCCTGCCGAATAATCTCCAGAAAACTGGTCTCGCCGTTGGCCTGACTTCCGTATGAAACGGATAGATTTTCGGGCTCGCTGAATAGGACCAGCCTTTCGACTGGTACGCGTTGGCTGAAATGTGACAAGCCCGTCATCATCAGAGATGTGCTATCTGTTCCAGGTTCTGTGTCCGTGTCCGGATAATGTGCATCTATGTCGTCCTTCTCCATCGCTCGGACGACGGCCTGTGAACACAGATTAATGATGTGTGCAAAGCATCGGATGTAATTCTTCTTAGCATCGAAATAATTAATGCCACGTATCCTCAACAATATCGAGAGGTGGGTCATAAACGACAGGTTGTTGGAAGCGTTGTCAAGTGTAAAACAGCCAATCTGAAGGCGCGTGAGCTGTGAGCAATGAAACAAATTCTGCAATTCAATTCACCTTCCCAAGAATTCCAGCCTGATCCATTATATCGAACACAACACGTGCAATACGTTGGTCGCTGTGTGCACCACGGATGCGGCGAAAAGCCAAAAGTGTTTGGCGCAAAAGAACTTGGTTCGTATGCACCCGTCTGCCGAACCAGTGAGCGGTTATAGCGAGATATGGCTGTAGCGCCGCGCTGCTCCAAATATCTGCAGTGAAGCTAATCCTGCCGAGAGATAGCTTGAATTTTCATTAGATACATTTGTGAAAGTGACTCAATAAACACTTACATGAAGCTCGGCTCTGAGCTCTTCCCAGTAGTCAAGCCAAGCGTCTATGATGAGACTGTGAAGCTTGGTGCGATGGGGAATATCCTCATCGCGCAGTGTTTCTCGCAAGAAAAGGAGCAAGTCACGAAATTCGCGGTTCTCGATCAGGTTTATTGACTATAATGCACAAACTAATGTACAAGACATGCCGGGGCTCATTGCATCTGGCGCATGAACATCTCATAGTTTATTCCGGTTGATCCAGAAAGCTCATGAAAATTTAACATGCCGCTTCGTTCGTTCATTCCTCATATGACATCATAGAAATAATTTGTTAGTCAAGTCAAGTTTTAACTAAAAAAAAGAGTCTACAATATGACCCTACCCATCCACCGAACCCGAGCACATCTTCAAGTTTGAACAAAATCAGCATCAGCGTGAAGTCAATACGTTGATATCGAACACGTGTATACCTCAGGTGGGTTCCATTTGCAATGGGCCCGTGAGCCGGTATGAGTGGCTGGTCGAAATAGCGCAATAATGAGCGTGAGTTCTGGTTGGAAACCTACAGAGAGGATGGCAGCGGACCGTTGAAGGTCAAACCAACTATGGGTATTCTGCCTGCTCATATCGTGAGCTGTATTCGACTGGCATTCATTAGAAACTCACAGCGGCATGACAACCGTAACAGTGAACTGAACCATCTACGAACTCCATCCGACGCGTGCGAAAAGAGATTGCGGCCCGGACTTGGGTCCGGAAGCAGGGAACGTGGTGGAAATCTTGTAGTACGACTTCAAGAAGATCTTGCGCGATCCGTAGACTTGCACTGTTGCGTCCGAGTCTTGAGTAGCGAGTCTTTGAACCACTTGAGAATCTTGATACACCGGAGAAAAATCTTGTGCCGACCGAGCGGAGTATGCTGACATTCATTGAAGATCTTGTTAAATAATGATGGGAGGGCTTGAAACGACTTGCAAGAGAGCGCTTGTTTCCAAGTTGAAGCGGAACGGTTTGTATCTTCATTATTCAAGCTTGCGACATTGAGGACTTGTTGAATTAGCCTTGGAATTAGAACCACAGCAGAGGCGGATTGTTGTGCGGGGTAGATAATGGGGGAAAGAAAGGAGCAATTGATGGAACAAACGACTGGACTTCCTTTTGAACGGGGCTTGAGCGGTTCATCTCCGCGTGAAAGTTAAATGCCGTCGCAGCCGCGTGATCGGCAAAGTTCAAAAATACCGTCCAGTTTCCTGGACAAAGCCAATCTTTTAATACACAGGTCAGATGGCCAGCGTAGAAGACTTATTTTGGGTGCGAAGGTCGCTGGGTGCCCAGCGAATGCAGAAAAAGGGTAAATTACTTCGAGAATTAGCGATAATATTTGAATCAGGACGTCAGCTGAAATGCCCAAGAGATGAACGGATTCCGATGTTTATCAGTTGGGGAGCAAGAAGTAAATCTGTGGTCTACCTCGAACCGGCACGGACAGTGTGGTTTACACTGCGGAGAGACGAAAAGGTGCTTACTATCAGCACCAATCGCAGAAGGGGGCCGTGACACGGCAGGTGGAGTTGGTACAAAGCTAATATGATTTGGGGTGCGAAGAACATCTGAAAATAGGTATGTGAGAATAAATCTGAATTTGAGCGTAGTGGTTGGGAAGAAGATGTCGAATTGAGGTGATGGCAAACAGGTGCATACTGATACGAGGGATCTCCTTAATACATGAGGTATCAGCAAGCGGTATCGTCAATAAGTTAAATAAATTATTATACCAGATCATTTGACACAACCACTCTGACCAATTGATTGGCAAGGGCGGCCGAGGAAAATGGGATGCGCTGATAGTTTGTGCGTCGTTCTTCTAGTTGCTTTGCACGGTCGGCAGAAGGCTTACATGCTCAAGTGTACTGACGAATGGCGTCCAGATACTCATTGAGATGTGGGCTCTCAAGATGCTTACGCCGCGAGGAGACGCTGGTCCCGGCAGCATAAACCCGCCTGAGAATAAGGTGAGAAAACATGTGCCGTGCCAATATATATATATATGTATAAATCACTTACGAACACACACGACATTTCCACGTCCTACTCTGTGTGTGCTGCCCGAAAAAATATTTCATCTCGGGTGTTGATGGGGTCTGAAGAACCGATTCTTCGGCCCACGCGAAATTCTGATCATCAATAGTATGGCCTTCCATGCCAGTCCTCGTCCAAGGCTGCCGTGGCTGAGGCCGAGCGAGTGGAACAGAAGGGATATTGGCAGTGTCAGATGGTCGGTGATCCTGGCGCACACTACGTCCTCTACGCCGGCAACGCCCCCGTTTTCCAGCACGAATGGGAGGAGAGCTCTCCTCATCATAATTCAAGCTGATAAATGCTGGAGACTCATCTGCAGTGCGACTGGTCGGAGGGGGCAATATTCATCAAACCATCAAACAACTCATGGTTGAAAAAGTCTCACAGACTCAATGCACCCGGTTATGGGAAAGTCTGGCTCTATGACAACGTTCTACAAGTAGTTAGATATTCTGAGACAAAATTCTAGGTCATTTGAACATACATTACGGGCCCTGGACCGTTTTTGATCGCGAGATGGTCGAAAATCCTGTCTGGATCAATTTATGATATCTTCATAAATTCTTTTCTATCACTAATTGCGCCAGAATTAGCCTAGAAGATCTAGCCACATTTCATGAAAATCGGTCAAGAACTGAGGAACTATTTGGCATTTCTTTGAAAATGGCCCCAATCGGAAAATTTTCAGCCGCGCCTTCGGTTCCGACATTAGCTATGGAAGCGCAACATCAAATTTATTTGGTGCAGATCAAATCACTAGGTCCAAGTTGTTCGTTGCGATGCCGGGTAGATGCCCCAATTTACTCCCCAAGAGGTTGAGTGCATGGCCGTGCACAGCGAGGCCGATCAGCCCAACACTTTGTTGCCACCCATCCCACCTCTGAATGCGTTATTTCGGACTGGGTATTTACACGGCTGCCTTCGGAGAGCTAGAAAACCCTAGTTTACGCTCCACCTTGGTTTCGCCGAGTACTAAACCGCCGAAGAAATATTGTCGTGTTTGCCGCCATCGGCCGTTGTTTACTTTCGACACAAACATGGCCATTTCTTGACCCTCAGAGGGTCATTTTGGCCAGATATTTTTATGGACTACATCATTGGATCCATGAGTAAGTTCATGTTAAGTTTTAGATCTATCAAATCCCTGGAACCACCCGAACGACGAGTGCTGCGCTTCTACGTTATGTTGCGCTTCCTAGTTTAAAACTGCATTTAGTATACTGTATTTTTCCATTCAAATCGACATGGGGGGTGACGCGTGACCAAAAATACCAATTCGACAATTCGACACCGGCCGGAATCTTGCGTGACACCCCCCGAAATTTCGCAAAAATTCCGACCGCAGAGCGAAAAATTTGACTTTTTTGCGTTTTTGAGGCGGTTTTGGACGCCAGATGACGCCTGAGAGGTTCGACAGAGGCCGCCGTGACGCGTGACCTCGACCAAATTTCGACATCGACAAGGGGGTGCGTGACGCATGACTATCGATTTGAATGAAAAAATACAGTATAAGTAGCTGCAGATTCTATGTACTGCTCAAGCGTTTGCAGAGCTCAGCTAACCGCTAATCATCATCCGTTATCTATCTCTATAACTTTGTCTGATTCCGCACTCCAAAACCCAACAAGCCGGGTGTGACGCGTGACGTGTGATGGACCAATGATAAGGGAGTGATCCCTGTCACCATTGTGGGTCCAGCGTTGGCCAGCGACAACGTCTCTCTCTTCCATGTTCATCGCTACCTCGGATCCTCCGCCAACCGAGATTGAGTATCTTTCTCAGAGCGTGGACGAACTTGCTCGGCTCTCTCCATTTGCTGGGTACGCACATGCCCGACCAAGCGTTGATCCCCGCCTTGCTGGAGGTTCGCGAATCACCTATCTTCTGCGCTGCTCATTCATCAGACCACAGGTACCGAAATCCTCCTCAATGGATATAGAGAATACGATTACAGCGAGTACGGCGGTGTGGGCCCCGCCTTCCGCAATGGGGACGGGGACGTGTATCTACAGCTCCAGCACTGGGGTGCGGATCTTCACACGACTCAGGTATGATCGGCTCTCCCTGTCGACCCCTGTTCACATCGCACCGAATATTCAGCTCTCAGAATATTGCCCTTCTGAGTATGGCCATCCGGATCCAATTTACGCCCAGCGGGACTTCCAACTCTCCGACAACTGGAATAGCCTCCACCCGACGTTTAAAACAACCCAACCGCGGAAGAAGGATAAGCAACTAATGGCCTGCCTATCCTGCCGCAAACTCAAGATTGGTTGCGTGCGGCCCGAGAAGAACAGCCCGGACCAGACGTGCAAGTGTGTACGTTGGCCGTCTTGTTATTTCGAATCTGATGATTGTACCACAGACAGTGCGCTCGCCGGGAAAGAAAATGTGAATACCCGACGGCGTCGAAACGAGGCCACCACACCAAAACTCGTTTCAGGTCCAAAAAGAACGAGTCCGCCGAGCCCGCCGCCCCTGCTCGGAAGTAAATGCTGGTCAGATCTCAAACTTCGGTCCAGTATATGTTAAGTTCTATGTTTCGGTGAATGCAAAGATAACGACTCACTTCTCCTGTGATTAAACGACTGGTATTTTTGAATCCAACACCGATGACAGGCGGTTGAGACAAAAACACGTCTGGGGCAAGCTCGATGAAGATGTGATACAGAAGCGAAGAATCCTCGCTTGGGATGAAGTTAACACAGACAATATCGAAAATGGAAGGGACTATATGTATCAGCCTTCGCCGGATCTGTGCTGTTCCGGTGAAGTTCGGTCGATATCCTTTCAAACGAGATCTGCGATCTCATTGGCGCGAATCACCTGTGAAGTTCGGTTGATATCCTTCAACCGAGATTTCGCATTCGTACTTAATTAGTCACCTGCCTCGCGAATGATTTCGACCACATTGCTTTCTACCGCGGCACGAAGGCAGATGGAACTTATAACTTCAGTTCTGCTCTCCCATACACGTAGTAGGCAATCCAGGTTTTGAGCCTTAGATAGGTATAAGACGGTGGAAATTCTGTCCACAAGATTGTGCAACTGAAGGTCGGTTAATAAACAAATCGACTTGTGAATTTGGGTATGAGGCAAATAAATTTCGCATTATTTCAAAGAATTCAACTTCCTTTGGCAGATTCACCATATATTTACTCCGTGAGCGCCCTTTCTTGTAGGCATCAATGACCGAGGTATTGTCACAGTGCACAAGCATTGCCCTAGAGTAGATTAGAGCAGAATGGTTACAAGAGGCTAAGGTAGGTACACTATACTAGCTGCTTCTATGCTATTCAACAAGCTTATTCATCCTCGGGAGGCGCATCAGTCATCCCGACTGTATTACTGATCCTGCCACAATTTTATTTGAGGTGATTCGACTGAGAAACGCCCACAAACGACCGCGGCAATTCTTTTTTGCCGCACTGCCAAGACTAATATTGCTTGCAAAGAGCTTGTCTCAACAAACACATGTTGGCTCCGGGGCAATATCACCCCGGTTTCTGTACTGTGGCGTCTCGGCAATGTTCCGAATGCCAGGGCGTTTAAGTTTTTATCCGTGAAGTCTGCTCATGCACAGATCCAAACCTTTAAATACGCAACAACTGTGAGCTAATTCATCGAATCCCCATGTACACCAGTCGTCGTCTAAGGCGAGATTCAAAGATTCATCTCCGAACCAATCTGCAACCTCTGAAACTCCACCCGCTAATTCTCAGCCCATAACGAAGCGCTCAAAGTTCGACGAGAAATATCAGAGACAGTTTTGCTTGAAATTGCGCTGGCTATCACTTGAGCAACTTGGAATTTAAACCAGGCTCAAAATGTGTGCATATGGTTGAATTTGTTGACTCGGCAAAGTGATCACCCGGCATTCAGAACCCGACGATGGAATTGCACCGCAGTTGAAGATGTGTTGCGTCCAAGATTTGGCGTGTTTTCCGACGCAGCAGACTCCGACCGCGCTGTAGACCAAAATGATGTTCTCTTCGGAGGCAGTGATGCGGGATTGCCGCGCGGTACAGGGCGGTTGGAGTTAAATGACTGGAAGAAAGCAGCAGGTTGGGGCGAGACTACCAGACTGAGAGCCAGAGGAGCCAGCAGCGCGCATGAAGGTGCGCAACAGATACCGGCGGGTTACCGAGTGTTATTTACTTGGCAGTTACGCCTGGAGTAGCGGCCGGTACATCGACGAGCTTGCTCTCATGTACAGGTTGGAACCGAGCCTAGGGCCCAGAACTCATCAGCCTCGGATAGCTTGGCATCGAAATTCTGAAAACGCAGAAAGCTTCTAATAGGCCAGGGCTACAACACCATCCAGTCGCGGTTAGGAAAGCGGTTTCCAGCCATTTACTATGAACTTTGGACTGAATGTCGGTTCGCACCCTCTCCATCCCACAGCCATTTTCAAGGGGAGGTCGGCTTTCGAAAATCGGATATGGGGTCGAAAAGTTTTTTTCGACCTGGAGCTGACCCCTCCTCCCCCCCCCTCCTTCCATAAAGGGAAGGAGTTTCCCACCCCTGGCGGCAGGCCGTGCTTACCGACTTACAGCATCACGTCGAATGTCTTTCCTTGTCATCTCTCGCTATTTACAGGTTATCTGCCCAAGGGCGCATCTGAGAGAGCACTCAACCAGCTCAATTATCGAAATTTCCCACCTCTGCGCCGTGCTGCAGCTCGTCTGGAACTTGAAAGCAAGAATAAAGCTCATGACCTTGTTTTCCGTCATCGAGCGTCGTGGACATATTTGTGATTTTTATCCCAAGTACCACTGTGAACTCAACTTCATTGAGATGTACTGGGGTGCAGCAAAGTTTCGGTACCGGAAAACTCCCCGGACAGCAAATATTGATGAAATGGAGGGAAATGGAGGGAAGAGTCTCGATGATGTGCCCCAGTTGTCAATCATTCGATATGCGAACCGAGCTGCACGATTTGTCGGAGACAAATCGTCTCAGCTTATGCGGCTGGGCTGTCAGGCACAGACCTTGGGTATGTAAAAAAGGAGTATACTGTACTATTAAAATCAATTTGTCAGTCACGCGTCACGGGGGTGCTTGACGTGATGAATTTTGGAACCTTGTCACGCGTCACGGAGGATCTTGACGAATATACTTTTCGTCACGGTCGGTTCAAAATTTGGGTTCAGGGCTATTGTGAGCAAGCCTTAGCTGTGGACACTCTTCCTACTATTTTTTTGCCATTCTCAAGGTTTCCTGCTTCAAACCTCACAAACATCATGCTTCAGACTAAGTTCAACCGAAGTTCAACGGTGAAAAATGGATTTTTTTCCTGTTCAACAGATTTGCTGAAATAAAACTTCTCAGGTGATTCCTAAGTCACCCTAATGGTTTATTCTACATGTCTTGCAACCCCTGAAATATTTGCTGGGGTTGACGAAATTTTTGGGGTTGTCACGCAGCTGGGGACCCTTTGACGAATTGACGAAATAGTATTTCGGGTCACGCGTCACACCCCTTGACGAATTGAATTTAATAGTACAGTAGTAGCCATAGAATGTTGCCACCAGATGCAATTAGGGAGATTAAGGCCTCTAGCAATCCTTAATATATATATTCTTTTCGTGTCTGATGTCCCAGATAGGTTTTTCTTTCACTCAAGTCGAGATTTGGAACTTCCCACGGTCACATGTGCAGATTACATAAACGTGCGGGGTTCCCACGCTCTCCACCTTACCTTGGGCTCTCTCTTGACCGACTCCCAGGTTGCGCTGACCAATGGCGTTGAAGGACCTCAAGTTGCGCATATCCAGTCAGATATTGTCGCAGGGGGGCGGTGTTGGATCGACACCGAGTACGAGTACCATACCTGCCAAGCGAAAAGCGCCAATTGCAAGCAGAACACAGTCTGTATGATATGTGTGTCAAAAACCTGGCCGTTATGTACCCTATCTATTTGTTGAACTTGTGATTTCCCCTCTTTTCCCTGAAGTCATACCCATGAGAATCTTGAGATGAACATAAACATGGAAGGATGTGTTCAGACTGTTACTCTACCATATTATTATGTTCCTGCACAATGTCAGGCCTGTAAGTGCCCTACTCTCGCAATAGCTGAAAATGTCAGTTTTTTGCCTATATTAATGGGTTATGCACCCGACAAAAATGGTGTCTATGGGTATTTTTCCAGGCATTGTTAGATAGGATGCATATAGGCCTCCATGTGGCGTTTGGGGGTGATGCAGTTAACCATGCCTGTGGGAATCAAATTTTGATGTTTACCTACTTCTCGGACGACAAGACTCAACAAAACATTCAGTGTCGTTCGACGGGAAGTGGGTGGTTGGAGTCAAACCTTATATGTACCCTCTGTAAAAGACTGATTGCAGTTGATCTCTCTATTCGGATTCCTCCGAAAACCCCCTGGAAACGGTGATATTAATTAATTCTGCTCAAGTGTCCGAGCTCTCCGGGGGGATAGTAGGGAGCAATTTAGACGAGGAAAACATATAACCAGCCACGACAAAAATCTGGAGACCTCTGTAGCACGATATCGATAGTTGGATCCCGAATGTCCGGAGTTGTATCGCGACACTGTTGTGGTAGTTCCGGGCAATTGTGGCCATTCGTTTTGAGTCCGTCTCATATTTAGCTGTGGCATCTCCGAGCGGGTCGTGACCAGGCTTCAAAAGGCGACGGATCACTTCTCGGGGTTTCTTGGCTCTGTTCAAAGCTGACCAATAGCTTCCTATGATTTCGCCTTCAAGTCTATTCCGGACTTGTGCTGACAGTCTGCTGTCGTGATGTTTCTTAACCTGTGCTTTGGCCAGCCGCTCTGTAAGTACAGTTGCAGACAGGATGATCTCATCCTCGGTAAGTGTGGGGTCATTGACGATTGCATCGAGCGGGATTTCCAAGTTTGCAATCTTCTTCTGAGCCTTGGGGATGATAATTTTAGACCGTGCTCTGGCTTTCCTCCCGATTTCATCAGACCATTTTGACCAGAGGGTCTGTGGGTTGAAGCCCGCCGGAGTGAAGGCCAATACGAGGGTTTTGGCCGTGTCCGAGTGTACCAGCGGGGTCCCCGGGGCGACGGCCGGCGTTACGAGTCCAACCGTGAGCCGGAGATGGTGTGATGACACCGACCAAGAAGGAGCCCAGACGGCAGCTCCAGCGATCGTGGGGGCCTGTGTGAGGGATCCAGCGGGGAGGGGATTACAGAGGTGTGTGTCGGAGGCCACTGGTGAGGTCTTGAAGGCCATGGGGGATGTCCAGATCCGCGTGTGCTCCGAGTCGGACGACTCGGAGCACCCATCCAGTAGTTTAGTCTCTAAATCTTATGAGTCAAGCATTGAGTTTACCACAGGACTCGCTCGGGAAATTTTCGTTCACTGTTGACATGTGGAGCAGCAAAGGAATGCAACCATATCTATCCATTACCATTCACTGGCTTGGTAGAAAAGCAGACCAGGTTATAATGTGTCAAGCTCTCCTTGCATTCCGGCGTGTTCGTGGTTCCCACAGCGGCGAGAGACTTGCCCGCATCATCTTCCAGATCTGTGAGCAAGCTGAAATACTCGAAAAGGCAATGGGATATAGGGCTGATTTCTCATCCTCCAGCTCGCCTCTGCATTGTAGATTGGCCACTTCACGATGGACAACGCTTCAAATAACGCCACATTTTGAGACATTTCTCCATGTTTCTGGCTGAGAAAGGGATTCTCGATTTCGATGCAAAAGGAAATTATATCCGGTGCTTTGCGCATATCATCAATCTTTGCTCCCTGGCAGTAATTCGAGCGATGGAGAAGGAAGACAGTCGTGACGTGCATCCAAAAACGGACACTGAAACAGAGTCAGACGATGGTGCACCTGGAGAAGCTGTACGTGCACGCCGCAGAGCAGGTCCCATTCGTCGTGCCCGGAAAACAGTTGGCTTCATCCGGAAGTCTGGCCAACGACGGGATGAGTTGTTGGAAATTATCAAAGAGGGGAACGAGAAACGACTCTGGAATGAGCTCCGAGTTGGGGCTGAAAATGCTGAGCGGGTGGTTGTTTCGCTTTCTGAAGTCACATCCGGAAGATGGTTGGCCTCGGAATCCGATGGTGCATGTGGAAGCGCAGGAATCGTCAATCCGTGCATGGATCGTGGACTGAACATGGGCAACGGAACAGTGGTTGGATCCACTTCATGAGCCGGAACCCATGAAGAAAGGATTCCTGCGCGGATTGGAGGACGGTGTCTTTCAAGCTTCAGGTGTTCGAACTGAATGTGGATGCGGAAGGCCTTCGGCTGTCCTTTTATTCGACCACATCCCAAGGCTAGAATCCTCTCTTTGTGGGTCCTAAAATTGAGGGCTCGATGGCTGCTCTGGCTAAGTGTGTACATACATAAACTAACCCTCTAAGGCGGCGTGGCAATATAAATATTTGTGGGTTAGGGGAGTGATCCGCTGTGCGCCTTCCATTGTCGATAGCCGAGTAACGAATTATGATGATCCGGTGCGCTGCTCGGACCGATCTCCGCCGGCTGCACGTTGATCATCCTGTACGGCCGTGACCCGGTGGTATTGTTGGACCCACCAGTCGCAGATGGTATATGGAACTGGTGCTGGAGGCAGGCCTCGGGATGTTATGGTGTGCATTCGCAAGGGCAGGCGCTCACCGGATGGCGGCCCGAACGTGGGAAGCTTTTGAAACGGAGTGGCGGACGCTGTTGGACCGATGTGACGAGCAGGAGGGCATGACAGCGACGAAGATATAATTTGCGGACGGATTGGAAAATAATGGTCAAAGTTGGGCAACTCAGCTGTTGGTGATCCACGGGGGTGTAAGGCTCTAACCATTTAGTTTTTGTGTACCATACGCCCATCGCGTAAGTCGAAGACCACCGCACCTTCATATCAAGGACCATTTGCTTCGCGATTTCCGCGGGATCTGCTTGGTGGCGCATCTGTCGGATGGTCTTGAACAGGCTTTTGCTTTTCGAAGACATCACCAAATGTGGGAATTCTCGCTAAGCCCATGCGTTGATGGCAAAGATGCGGCAAGCCGATGGCCGTCGGCAGGGGTATGTAAAGCTTCGAAATCGTCTGCATTCTGAATATCAGATATTCAACACATTACAATCTAATACATGGCTGCCAGGTACTTGGTATAAGAGAGCTTTGCCAAGGTCATACCTGGTCATTCGGCACTGTGCATAGTACACAGCGGCAAGCTGATTCCCTTGCACAGATCGTAAACGGCAGATTAATTTTTTGCACAAGTATTGCCTCCAATCCACTAGATTTCACCTGCTTTTCAAATCAATCCATGAACGGAAATGACCGCTAACACTTCAAATTACTGAACATTGTGCCTTATGAACCTTCCTATCTGGCGTGACTTTGATCTTTAAAGCTTAAAAAAATCTTGCATGTTGCCGCTGAGTCCAAGTTCAGCCATTCAGGTAGTAAGTAGCATCTGTGCTGTATCCTGTATGCTGTATGAGCCTAGTATTATTATCGGATAGATTCTGAATATACCAAAGTCTACCCTTGCAAATCGGAGACGTAGTACCAAATTGTGTTGGGTGTCTGGAGGAATAAAGTAAGAGTGTGTTCGGCTGCAAGATGCTGCATCTGCATCGTTGCCAATTCCCTTTTTTAGTAGTCGTGGGAAGATCCAGAGGATATCCGCCGTGTCACATCGATGCTTGATTGATGCCACGCCATATGTCGGGAACGCATCGGGACGAGAGTCGGGATCCCGCCTTTCCACTCTGTGCCCTCAAATTGCGTAGTTTTGCGATCCAAAGGTGAGCAAGGTTCAAAGTCACCGAGGAAAATAGTTATCCGCACAAACCGCTGTATTTTAGAGGTAAAAAGGCCTCTCCCTTCAGTCGGCCACCGCCGTCGACAACGCTGAGCGCTTATTTAGCAACATCCGAAGAATTCCGAACGACATCTGGGCTTATGATGTGACAAAAGTAGGATCTCCCTTATAAGGAAATTTCACTTGGATCTGCATCTGCATCTTGCAGCCGAACAGGCTCTAAAGCCACCAACTTACTGTACTGCTGAGCGTACGTTGCCAAGCGCGTTGCTGAGTCGAATCTGAATCTGATGCATCAATCATATGGTCCGTGCGCTGTTGATCTCGAGTGCGATCAAGGGCGTGATTGATGGGACGTTGGTTGCTCTTTCCTCCTCCCCCACGCATTCTCCCCGCCGCAAGCCCGCTGCCCTCCCGCCCAGCAAAGTTGCATGTCACAACTACCATTTTTCTGGTGTCCTATGCCGTTCTCATGTTGATATCTTACGATCACGGCTTCCAAACGACGAAGCAGCGCAAGAATCGCGGTTTCAAGACGACGAGGCGGCGCAAGACAAGCCCTCAATACACTGCCCAGGTCGTGACATAGACTCTAATCCTTTGAATCTTGAACCTCTGCACCTCGTTGTTTGTCAAGACTTGGCTCTTGGGTCGAAATCAAGCACACCACAAGACTCAAGACGCACAAGATCCCAAAACGTTCAAGGATTGTACCACGTAATCAAGGCCAAAATCCTCTCATCAATGCTACCCTTAAGTGTTCCCCCTGAAAGAATATTGGCCAAAGATAGGGATGGGAGAGAAAAAATACGGACCTTGACTGAAATGGCTTGCATGAGGCCAATTCCGTTCCACATGGGTTCGGGTCTGGATACGCTGAGGGCACATTCGTCCTAGTTTGGTCGTGGAAGGAATCACGTGGAGCCCTCGGCAACCAGGTCCGGTAAGCGAGATGCCAACAGATTTAGACTATAGATTCAAGGGATACCCAGTTTCAGTCTTCCTCGTGGAGCTATCCAGAATAGCACTGACCAGGCCCCTGCTTAGCCTCGGGGGTCACCGTGACCGTAACGAAGTCGTCCTTCCCGCCAATGCAATCCGACACGCCGTCCATGTACGTCGGCCCCTGGCCAGCATTCTCCTCGCCCTAAGTTACGTCCTGTCAGTGACTCAGTGTTCGGTCGGAGAAACACTTGTGTGGGCGAGGTGCACCTCGCCGTCCTTGCTCCCCGTCCACCACGTCGCATTCCAGATCTAAAGTGCCTGGTGCCACTGGAGCGGCCCTGGAGTGGCGAGGAAAGGTGCTCGATTCAAGGTGCACAACCTCGCTGCCGTTCCACATTGCGCACCTCTGTGTTGAGCTCCAGTGTTCGCATGGTAATTGCGACGCTAGGATTCCAAGGAGCACAGGGAATGAGCCCGAGCTTCACTAATGCCGCAGTATAATTAGATAATACCGTCAATCTGGAAGGTCAGACAAACTTAGTGTTGTATAACTTCGATGTGTTGCCAACATCATACATTTATTACACCCATTTGCAGAACTTAGGGCGCGGACGGTTTTTTTTTCTCCCCTTTTTGAGACTTTTTTAATCGTTTCCGCCAGAACAGCTGTTCTGAGCTCAATTCTTATCTGTTTCCTTTGTGCGCAGGCTCCATCTCTTCGCATTCGAAATCCACAGGGCACTGTCGCCTCAGAATTTCGATGCATCCTCCAGGTTGTTTCTCCTGGCAGGGAAATCAATTTTAAATGGCCAATTTTACTTGTTTTTGGGCAGGACGCTTGTTCCGGTGTCAATTCTTGGCTGTTTACCTCGACCATAGGCTCAAGAAATTCGCCTTTGAAATCCTGAGGGCGCTGTCTCTTCAGATTTTTGATCATATCCTCAAGGTGCTTTCCTCGCGGGGAAAGCCTCCTGAAAGTGTTCATTTTTTATTGATGATCAGCAGAACAGCTGCTGTGGCCTCAAACTTTGACCGTTTGCCTTTTTTATAGGCTCAAGCCCTTCCCCTTCAAAATGCGGAGGGCACCGTTCCCTTTTCCCGTTAATTGTGCCCCCAAAATAAACTTTGCTGGCACATATCCAGTTTAAGGGAATTTTGGCAGAGGAGCATGCTCAGTTCACGTCCAATCGGGCTGATATTGGAGGGGAGGGGACTTGCAGATACTAGAACACATCTCATAGAGTCATAACTACTTATATATATATTACTGTCTTTGGGGGGGGGGATTTATTATACTCGCGTGGTCCAAATGTCTGAACAATGAGTCTACCGAAGACAAACAAATAGTAATGTAAGAGTGGTTATTCTCACATGTAACTACAAGATTCCAACGGAGCACACACTATTCCAGGGGGTCGATCAAACAAGACGCTGGCTTGCTGTTAGTTGTGTTTGGTTTTGGAATAGAATGCCTGTGTTTGGCTTTGTAATAGCTGTGTTTGGCTTTGAAATAAAGTGCGTCATGTTTGGCTTTGATCCCAGTTTTGTCGAATATTCCCCACGTCTTTGACGTTACATCGTTGATCATGTTTTTCCACCAGTCTGAGCATGGCGTCTTCTCTCCCTAAATCCGCTTTAGTCTCAATTAAGATCGATTGGGGGCAAGGACTCACTGGGACATTGTCAGTAGGCAGGAGGTCCGCTAGCTTCGTCTTCGCCCATTCATCAACCTTCTCTCGACTGAGATAGTACCCATCACCCGCATCCCTTTCATCCACCCTCTCCTTAGATTTCGGCTAAACTCCTCCCCCGTAACCTCATCCATATCAATCGTCCCCTCCCGCCGAATCACCCGTTGCAACGACTCATTACTGTCAACACAAACCAGCATGGAGAAGATCATGGCTTCCTCCTTGACCAGCTCACATGTACATGCTGGGCAGGGATGTCGTTGTTGCCAGTCAGAACCTCGGCCGAGCACCTCGCAGACCTTAGCCTCGGTCCGCCATTTCACGTCTAGATAGATATCATAGCAGATGGTGAACTGCTGACAGAGATACGGCTTGTATGGCTCCTACATTTAGTTCTGTCAGATCGTTAACTCAAAAAATCGCAAGCTGAACTCACCCCATGGATATCACACAGAGTCTTGACAAAACTTTGAATAGCGAGATGGGGACAGCGGACGTGGGATATTATCATGAAATGCCATCAACACTGCCACATAAGCGGCGCACGGACCGTCTCCGGCTAATCAACGGTATCCCGGATCTCCACAGTAACCATATGAAGTTTGATTATCCCACCGAGTGGCCCCCACCAGTGCGCCAGTAACCACAAGCCTCCAAACTGTTTAAACAAATCAGTGCTTGAACCAGATTATGCGTTGAGACAGCAATTGATTAATCAAACTTCATATAGATTCTTATCTCCAAATACTCGTTTTGAAATGATCGACCCCGTGAAATGGTGTATGCTCCGTTGACTTCTCGTAGTTTCTATGTATGGATAACCACATCTCCTTTGGTAATTTCCCCCGAATTTGGGCGGATTACCCCCGTTGCCCCCCATTACCTTCAATAACATCTGGAAAGGCATTTCTAGCACATAGAACTGACCTTTCTATATAGCTCGGATAGGTCGCCTAGACCTCGTATACACCTAGAACGGCTCCAAAAAGGGTCGATAACGGGTCCAAAAAAGGTCGATGCGCATCGCCAGCATACCGATACATTTCACAGAGGCGTTAGCCATGATGGTGGCTGTGTCCACGGGTGGGCAAGTAAGGTACGAGTTTCATAGCTTGAAGTGTCTGTCTGAGTGAGACGACAGTTAGTCTCTTATAAACAGACGCTACAACAATAGAGTGCTCACACCTCGCATGTTGTAGTCTGTCGAAAAGGTTGATGCGTCGATCGCTGGCCGAGTTATTACAAATCACAAAAACAATTCAGATGCTGGTCTGCATTCCAGAACAAGTTTTTCACAAATATGAAGTATTTATTAGCATAAATTGAGCAACTTTCTCACCTAACTCGCGGCGGCAGAGTCAAAGAACCAGGAGTTTGAACTTTGATTGATGGCTCAACAGATGACAAATCCTGGCATAATTTGCTCTTTCTATTCGGCAATAATGGAAGTTGAAAGTTAAAAATTTGAAGACATATTTGGGGTCAGACATAGATTTGAATCTCCTTTCTCTCTCAAAGTTTGGGGGTGGGGGTCCTGGAAGTGCTAAATAGGCATGGAAATTTTTCAAACTCCGACGATTATATAATAACGCGGCCACCAAACACGGTGGCGCGGTTAACAACAGACTAGACGACAGTCCCTTTTGTAGTATAGACTCATTATGCTCCGCTGCCGTATAAAGTACAGAAGGTATCGTACCCTAGTTTCCTGCCTAAGCTGTCCCCTCATTAATCTTCTTTCGATCCCGGATGGGTCCTGTCCTGCAGCGTATCTGCAGCCGTACGCACTGTCATTTTCCTCTCCCACCGATCTACCGGTGGAAGCAATGCCCCAGTCCCGTCCTTCAGCGCGCGATGCAGATCCAAGCTGTCGAGCTGATTCCCCAGCGCTGGCGTATGTCGTCTGTGCCCTCCCAGGACGTAGGACTGCGGACCGTACCGTATACGGGTACGGCCGTACATTTGACGGCCGTATTTCAACTTACCCGTACCGTATGCCGTCCCGTCTCCACATATTACTGGGACTCGACGGTACGGTACGGCACAAAAACGGCCGTATACGGGAGGACGGCGCGTAAAATTGTACAAAAGACCTCTACAGGTTAATCAAGGTGTGCCAAGTGTCCCACTCATAACCTTAGCCTCGCATTTAGGTATGGTATGTCTGAGATTGTCTCTGAGATGCATAATTGGAAGGAGCGACTCATCAGTGTACAAACTTTCCACATCTGAATGGGCTTACTCATCCCACCCATGTTGAGTTTGGAGAAAGAAGGTACTTTGCCAACGCAATTCCGGAGAAGCAAATAATGTACACAAGGAGATTGCAATAACATCTGGACCAAGGACGAACCAACACAACCTTTCAGTAGCAGTATTTGGGAACAAAGGCCATCTCGGGCCCAGGACCGCAGTTGGATTTTTTGAAACACTTCTTCACTTGGAGTCAGCTGTGATTCAAGAGAAAAAAATCAACTCGCTATGGTCTTCTCAAGTCCGGCTGTGCGCGGCAGTGCCGGCATCAGCTAATGCCGCCTATGCCGAGTATCCCGTCTATTCCTGAGAGTTGGTGGCATCACAAATGACCTCTTGCAATTGTTGTAGCCAGCCTTCTGGTAAGTTACGTCCCAGTTCTGTTGATTTCAATTCAATTCCCGGCCATTTGGGCATATACCGTAAATACGGTTTCAACGCCGTATACGGCCGTATTTTTGACGGCCGTAATGGCGTACGGTACGGCCAAACCCGTCCCGTCCAATAGAGGGGGGGAAGGGCCGACGGGACGGTACGGGTGCCGTATTACGGAAGCCGTATAACCGTCTTTTACGGTTCGGGTCAGCAGCCCTACCAGGACGTAGATGTTTCTGCAGAGCGTGATGCCTACCGTGACGCGGCACAACCGGAGGCGACCGATGGCGGGGAGGAACTCGATGAGCGGGAATTTGACGACTCTGCAATGGCGAGCGAGTACGTGCCGGACATCCAGCGCTACTTCAGGCACGTCGAAGTCCGTGTTTCCAACTTCTCTCATCAATATGCTGTCTCATGTCCCATTTACCCTTTATAGCAGAACACAATGCCCAACCCAAACTACATGGATAACCAGCCGAAAATCACCTGGGATATGCGCGCGGTGTTGAACGAGTGGCTTATGCAAGTTCATACACGCTTCCGCCTCACGCCCGAGACACTCTTCCTCTGCATCAACCTCATTGACCGCTTTCTCTCCACTCGCGCTATCCCTCCCTCAAGGCTCCAGCTGGTTGGTATGACGTGCCTTCTCATCGCGTCCAAGTTCGAAGAGATCATCTCCCCCGCCATCGCGAACTTCATCGTCGTCTGCGATGACGCGTACACCATCGCGGACATGCTCCAGGCGGAGCAGCACATCCTATGCGCACTCAACTGGGACCTCAGCTACCCCGGCCCGGTCAACTACCTGCACCATATCGGCAAGGCGGACGGGTATGACCCGCGGACGCGCACGCTCGCGAGGTACCTCGCGGAGATTGCGTGCGTCGAGCACCGCCTGATGCCTGAACCGCCGTCACTCGTCGCCGCCGCCGCGATGTGGCTGGCGCATATCGCGCTCGGGGAGGAGGCTTGGACGCCCCCCCTTGCGCACTCAGCGATGTACACGGAGACCGCGATCATCCCCGTTGCTACTCATATGCTGTACTACGTGCTGCAGCCGATCCGCCAAGAGAACTTTTACAAGAAGTACGCGGGGAAGCGGAATATGAAGGTTCGTCTCTTTACATATCCGACCCTTCCTCGCCAACTGTTCTCCTCCCTCATGGCTGCTCTGACACACCCGTACAGGCCAGTGTCTACATGCGCCAATGGGCCCTCGTGCGCTGGCCTGAGGGAACCACGCCTGACCCCGCCGTGGACCTCCCCGCCGTGAAGCAGGAGATCCGCGAGAAGAAACGCCTCCGTGCACTCTGCAAGGCGCAGGATGGGTGAACCAGATCATTACATATGCAGGATCGGTTCGAACACTGGACAACAAATCGAATTGCCGTTTAGCACTCCAGAATTTTCTCGTATTGAATTGAGCATGCAGCATAGTGCACGTCGCTGACCGCTCCACAGTGTGCGTGCTGATTTCCTCGCCCTTGAGCATGACCTTTCCTCTTCAAATAACCACCATGAACTTCCGGATGAATTCGTCGAAGTTGTCGGCGTATTTGTCGTACTTCGACTCGCCCAACTCAAACGTGTTCAGGCCCGGCTCCAGGGGAACAGACTTGGAAAGGCATCCCCAGATAGCATTTCAATTTACTATTAGTAACTCATGATATGGCCACGAATTAAATGTCACCGTCACCAAGCTCACTCACGGGTTGGCCAGTGTCAGTCCCTGGCTTTTGTGGATTGATTGCCCAAGTTGAGAGACAGAAAGCCAATAATAACCGTGTTGAGAGGCCCGGGTGGGTGGCAACGCATAATCTTCAATTTCCGGTTTCTAGAAAGCGGTGCGGCTCTGTAGGACTGGGTGTAGGGGGCGTATACAACGCAGGTATGTACTTAGCATCTCGCCTGTTGGACCAACCGGATTGGTGTCGCGCCGAGTATCGCCATCGAGGGTGGATTCTCTTGTTGGAGGGAGAATATCAGGAGATGCAGCCCGCACGATGGGCTCGCGATACCAAATCCCTCTATACACTGTTTCTCTGGGTGGCTCATGGGATAGTGGAAGAAAGATGCTACAAACTTGTACAAACAACCGCTAGCGACCCAAAAAGGAAACTTAAGAACCTTGAAATGAGTTATTCTTTTGCTTTTTGTTTAGCCTCCTTACAAATTTTTATCGATGCTACAGACGCACACGTTGAAAAGAAATCGTCACACCTACCAACATATTTTGCACCAGGCACCATCGTCAAAGACCAAGGAATTGAGGCCGTCAACACCACGTGGCATGAGTCGCCTTCCTTGAGATTCTGAGAGGCAGAGTACAGTCTCGAACTCGCTTTCCCTTTCTGAAGAATCTACAGAGCAAAAATCTCACGGGCAGAAATCAATATTGAGATTTGGTGTATATTGAAGTTGCATGGTATCCTGCAGGCCAGCTATCGGCCAATATACGGGTAAATTGTGTTTTTCTCTATCATCTATCCAAAACGAACCCTCAGATCAAAAAACATCACAATTTTGAAGAGCGCATGGCTAGCGCGCTTCGAATTAAAATTGAACGGTATATTTCACCAGATTGAAGTAGATATTGAACTTGTGAGCCAGCCAACGGCCAATACACGGGTAAATTGTGCTTCTCTCCTTTGTTGATGCAAAGCAAACGCTTTCATCAAAAAACGTCGAAATTTTAAAGAGCGCATGGGTTGGGCGCCTCAAATTAAAATTGAACAGTATATTTCACCAGATATCCCACCAGATATTGAACTTCTGAGCCAGCCAACGGCCAATACACGGGTAAATTGTACTTCTCTGACCCATGATGCGATGTATGATCTGCACCTTCAAAGGGGCTCCTCATCGGACTTTCAACCTACGAGCGGCATAGATACGAGTCTGGGACCCGGCTCCGACCAACGGATTCATCTCGGTCGCGCATCCAGTCCGTTGCTACTTGGTTCCATCTGATGTGACACTAGCCACTCTGAAGCAACGATGAGTCCGACATCTCTCTTTGAAGCAAGGCTGGAAAAAGATTTGCGGAAACATGTAAGGCTTCTGACAGGCATCAGCATCTAGTCTCTCGTAGACAGACACTACAACAATTTCGGTGCTCGTGCCTCGCATGTTGTAGTCTGTTTATAAGCTCGATCGAGCGATCACTGGCCTGCTTATTACAAATCACAAAAATAAATGGGATGCTGGTATGCATTCCAGAGCGTGTTTTTTCACAAATGTGAAGTACTATAGTATTTACTGGCATAAGTTGAACAACTTCTTCCCCCAACTCGCGGCGGTAGAAGTGATTCGAACTTTGATGGCTCAATGGATGACAAATCCTGACAAATCTGCCCTTTTTATTCCGCGACAATGGAAGTTGAAAAAGACGAATTTGAAGAGCTACTTGGGGTCAGACATGAATTTAAATACCCTTTCTCTATGGAAGTTTGTAGATGGGGGTCCTGGAAGTGCTAAATAGGCATGGCAAAATTTCAAACTCCGATGATTTGTAATAAGCAGGCCACCGATACACGGTGGCGCGGTTAACTACAGACTGATCAGCGTCGGACTTTGGTGCGCAAGATATTTTATATTATCTGTAGCAGAACATTTATTTCAGTCACTAGGGCCATCGAAGATCCACCGGATGGGAAAAGACCAGCGCCGTTTCCTTTGCTCCTCAAACTCGTGATATATACGAGCGTCACAGGGTCGCTTTCACTGAGTGAGATTTATGCAGAATTTCGTGACAGGTTTCTTTGGTGCACCGACCCGCTTGATGAGACGTGGAAGGTGCGGCGAACCACACTATGAGGTAGTCTGTTTATCACAACAGCATATCTAGAGCTCAATTCGACATTGTCTCTCGTGGGATAAATCATTCGTAAATATTATGCGCGATCCGCATGCAGTTGGACAAGGCGGACGATGGTCATTGTCAAGACATCACATTGAAAGAGTGCAGCGCTAGTTAGATGTGTCTTTGGGCCAAAAAACCTCGAGTGACACCTGGTCCAAAGAATTCAAATGAAGGTCCTGGGTAACGTACAGCTACTGGATTATTTCGATCAAATCAACAGGGGGTGTGACGCGTGACCGGTTTGACCTATTCGACATTTCGACACGCGCCCCGACTGAGCGTGACAGCGACAAGAAATTCGATATCGTGCAAAAAGGATGCTATTCCATTAGCCAAAGATCCTAGTACATTGCAGAAATATTTGTATTCATTTTACATCACCTTCTGTATATATTTTATTTTCTCCTGAACCTGATTTGGCTCAGAAAAAGGTCGTTTGGCTCAGAAAAAGCACTAGAGAGGCGTAAAGATGAGAGGAGCAGCTAGATTCTGGTGTTTTAAGGGCAGTGAAAGGCAGGGAAATTTATTTTTGAATTTATAGCGATTTTGGGAGATTTTCGTGACTGTTGATCGATTCGACAATCGCCCGCGTGACGCGTGACTCGACCAAATTTTGATATCGACAGGGGGGTGCGTGATGCGTGACTGTCGATTTGATCGAAATAATCCAGTATCGGCGGAGGTCGCGGGGCTTACACTGTTTCATCCCGCTCGACAATTTGATGTGCCCACTTCCTCCTGTAATGCCCCCGATTTCCCGTCTGAATGGGGCACGAGATAGCAAACGCCGACGCCAGACAGACGTCCTCTGCACGGGATCATCCCCTTTTGAAGCTGTTTCCTCGCGAAAGCCCCCCAAAGTAACTTTCGTCATTAGCTAAGCATGTAGAGAATGCTGAAACAGCAGGAACCACAGCAAAGTAAAGGCAAGCGATGCTGCCGGAGTTGCGGGGGCCCTGGGCACTATCTGAAGACATGCTCGAAAACGACTATTACCCGTCGTATAACGGGCACATCGAATACCAAGCTTGGGCTCATAGGGCACGTGCCGCCCAATAGTAAGGTTCTCAATAGACTGATGGTTCATGAACAGATCCGAGAACGGTCTATCGGCGGTATCTGTGACTCAGTCATCTGTGCTTGACTTGCAACATTCCCCGCTGTGACAATGTGACGCTTGGGTTCGATACATCAAATGATGTTGCCCACCCCAGGGTTCCTGTTCCCTTGAATTGCTATGTCCTTGTTCCTCGCGCGCCGGATTTTGTCGGACGGTATCAGCAGAAGATGCATCGGGAACGGGTGGAAATACAGGTGATGGAACCGGCGGAAAAAGTCATCGACTTCGATCAGCTGAAAAGGCAGCGTGCACTAGGTACGAAGCTGTCATCGAAAATTCGCCGTACTGATCAAGGTCAGGCATCTACCCAAACACTGAGAGTTCGTAACATAACTTTTCTTCTTGTTCTCCTTTCATTTTTTCTCCTGCACTTTAGATGGGGCGCAAGCCGCTGCTATGTTTGAAGCATTGTCCCGGATATCCCAAGTATCATGCGGGTGGCAAAGATGCGCGGCGGTTTTGAATTCGTGCGAGACACTGGTCACACATTTGTATGAAAATCACATGCAGGAGTGCATCGAACCATCTGTGAGTGTGAATGACACCGCCGGCCCCGTCCAGATTCAATTCTTTCTCAGAAATGTCGATGGGATGGATGTGGGGAAGAGTTCTCCAATCGGAGACGACTCATGGAGCACATAGACTCACACGTTCTCGAAACAATACATTGTGGCTATCAAGGTACGCTATTTCGGCTCATCCCGTGTCCATCATCACTCCTTGTTGACCTGCATTCAGACTGTGAGGAAATTTTGCGGACACCGCGAGAGCTGGTGGAGCACAAACTTCGGCACCGAGAGCAAAGGACTGCTCTGAAGCCCTCCACGCGTCCGAGCTAAGGATGGACACGGGTATACCACCCGGTACCTTCTGGCCTACGGCGAAGGAGCCTGCAGAACGAAGCACCTCGGCACGCTCGACGAGCACACCGTCTTCGAGTCGGAGGTCGTCGGCGCCATCCTCGCCCTCGACATCATCAAAGGGACCCCGCGTCTGACCAACGTCGATATTTTTACCGACTGTCAACCCGCTATCATGGCACTCGCCTCTCCCAAACCCCAACCGGGACAATACCTCCTCGCGACCTTCCACCAGCTCCACCGCCGTCTCCTTCGCGCCCGTCCCACCCTCAAAGTACGCCTCCACTGGGTCCCGGCGCACATAGGCATTGCGGGAAATGAGGCCGTCGACGCGCGCGCGAAGGAGGCAGCCCTGGGCTCCTCCTCCCCCTCTCGTCCCGGATCACCCTCTTCGAGTCCCCCCTTCCCACGAGCAAAGCAGCCGCGCTGGCGGCGGCGCGAAGGTCTTCCGGGAACGCTGGCTTACGGAATGGTCCTCATCCCCGCGCTACACCCGCCTCTCCCTATTCGACAACCCCAAACCATCCAACGCGCTTTCGCGCCTGTACGCAGACCTCAGCCGTCCGCAGTGCAGTGTGCTCACCCAGCTGCGAACGTCCCACTTCGCCCTGAACTCCTACCTCTTCCGGTTCCACCTCGGCCCTTCCCCCGACTGCGCCCTATGCCTCGTCCCCGAAACAGTACCCCACTTTCTCCTCGCGTGCCCAGCTTATCGACGCCAGCGCCTCCGCCTCATCATGCGGCTCGGCACTGCGCGACTCTCCCTCCGCCTCCTCCTCTCCACCAAGTCCCAGCCGAAACCCGTGCTGGACTTCGTGCGCGAGACCGAGAGGTTCCCGCGCTACGCGCTCTGACGTCTGCCTCACGTCCCCCATTTTCTTTCTCTCTTTCTTTCCTGTCTCTTACATAGTCTCAAATAGTCTCATCACGCCTCGTTATCAGCTTAGACACCCTGCATCGACTCAAAAACTCCCACCACCCCCTCGTAGCATCTTCATTACTTACACGACCTCTCCTGCCAACCTCCCGCGTACCTACTCTAGGCCAGCTAACTACAATACCTGTCATATGTACATAGTGCGACATGGGCCCCAAGGGGCCCGCATGCACTCTAATGGAAATTGAATTGAATTGAATTGAATTGAATTGAATACCTTCTGGCCTACCCGTACCCGGACCCGAAAAAACCGCACCCGTGTACGGGTCGGGTCTAAAACCCGTACGGGTTACCCGCGGGTCCTCAACGCACCCGCGGGTCCCCAAACCCGTCGGGTATACCCGCGGAATTTCCAGCAAAAATAATATTTTAGTATCAAATACGGTGCGGTAAAATGTAGACTACTCAACAGTGGGTGACTTCCCGTAAGGTAAATTTATTCGAAAAATAATCAGCCGAGATGCCGAAGCCCATATTCTGAGCTCGTTGCGCCTGGATCTGACCTCCATAGTCTACGGAAGGATGCTATAAAGGCCTGGGAGAAATGACGAGGCTCAGAATGCTTGAATTGCCTGGGCGATCGACGTTCACCACAATCCTCTGGTTTGTACCCCTCCGGTATTTTTTCAGAATAGATTTACCTTACGGGAAGTCACCCAATCTCAACAGACGTACCTACCTCCTCCTATGCTGTATATAAAGACGCTTGAAACGCTGGAATTGATGTGAAAGCTAAATCCATCATTTTAAGTTGCCGAACACTGTTTGCCGAACTCCTTCCACCTTTTGCTAAAATAGACTATAATTCTGATGGAAGACGACGCCACATGACATACCGCAATCTAATTTTCTCTCTCTCTCTGGGGCGGGAATTCGAGCCGGACAAAGAGAAATAAAGGGGAAAGCGATGGCTCTCTGTACACTTGTCTCTTCTAAGCAGACGCTTCCACATGTACTCCATTAAAAGGATCGACGGAGACCGTAGGTCGCGGTGTTCGGCTGTTCAACATCTTGGATTGCATATGGATATAATATAAGTAAAATGGAACCTGAAACATCTAAAGGGCCGTGATAAGCGGGATGTTTAAGGGATATCAGGGGGTGGTCATTTCGAACCAGAAGATTGTTGATGGTCGTATCATTACATAGTTGATGGATCTCCATTCTATCAGTTCTCGGAGGCGGTCAACGTTGCCACGGGAGTCAATTATGTATATATAAAGTAGGGAATCCTTGACATTCTATCCACCCACCTCTCCAAGGGAGAATCGGGATTCGAATTTCCGACAGGGGGTAGGGGGGAGGGGGGGTCCCGGGAGGGCCGAAAAAAACTTCTACCTATATATTAGCAGGGAGGGGAAAGAGCCTCTAAAACACGTCTATGAGCCTTTAGGGGCTCAAGTTCACTGTTGGGAGCCCAAACAGAGGGCTGTGGTAAGCTGAGGAGTGTTCAGTTCAGTTTTGTAGACCAATAGTGGGCCATATGACAACAAAAATAAGTCAAATTTAATGTGTTAGTACTCACATAATAGTTGGACAGGACTGGAACAATGCCCTCAATGATGTGGAAACAAATCGTGAATTTTATTGGAATTTTGTGGTGAATTGGGGTGGTGGCGGTGAAGATGCACATGACCGGAAAGAACGGACCGCCACTAGGGGTGGGAAACTCCTTCCCTTTATGGAAGGAGGGAGGGGGAGGGGGGTCCAAGGAAGGTTGAAAAAAACTTTTCAACCCTATATCCTTTTTTCGAATCCCGATTCCCCCTTGCACCTCTCCCCGCCCACCATGACGGAAAGAAGAAGATCAAAACGCCTGAACTCAAATCCAAGGGGAGAAAGATATGAAACGAGAAGCTTAAGGAACATGATCACCGAGTTGCGCAGTAACAGGTTGGCAACAACAATTTCTAGCCAATTGACTCATTACGGTTCAGAAGACGGGGCATTAATTCCCTTGAACTTTCCATTTCAAACTGCGGAGGCGCAGCTCGCGGTCGTCTCCCCCAGCAGAAATATGTTGTTTTCAGGGACAGTTCCGCTTTAATGACCAACAACAAGATGTTTCCGGGGGCAGAATTTACCGAAACCGCCATTAAAAAGGAATATCGGTTGGCACTTGGCAGAGTCTGCTCCGAGCCAGAGCGAGACGCTGCCAGTGTTGAGATCGAGTGGAAGGACAATGAAAAGGGTGCGTGTTTTCACCGGCGTGGACCTGGAACTGACCTATACATCTTGTTCAGAACGCCTTCCAGTTCTGCTTTTCTCTGCTAAGGGTGCCCGTCATGTGGCGATTGGATTAGAAAATAAGGTAAGACGCTCCCGATAGGCGAGTTGTTACGGTAACAATAACACAGCTGCATAGACCACAAATCAAGTGATCATATATTGCAGAAAGAACAAGAAGGAGTTAGAGAGCCGCAATATTATGGAGATTCTGATGAAAGCGTCGGTGATCGGAGTGACAGTTGCCCATTAAACCCCGTGTTGGAGACAGACAAGGTACCGCATTCCCCCTTCCCTACATCTGTCTGGTCTCTCTTTCCACTACTTCCTTGGTGCAAATCAACGGGCCCCATGTATGTAGCCTCATCTGGCAGTAAGCAGTTAATAAAGATCATAACGCTCAGTGCATGGGTCCATTTTATTCGCCTTTGGATGTGAAGTGAGGAAAGGAAGAACTTATTGCGCTTCTGAGTAGTCGATTTTATGGATGGGACACCAGCCATTTACTCAAGTGCACTTTGAAGTCCGGTCTGATGCCACGGCCAGGACAACAATAGAAATTCAGTCAGTCGGTCAGTCAGTTGAGCCGGGAGTGGGGAATGCGCAGCCGGTAGCCTATACGCAAGCCGCTATTGAATTTTCTGAGGTCTGAGCCAGGACATGGCTCTGAACTTGAATGGTTCAAACGCAAGGCGATTGGACAGATTGGTATGGACACATTAGACCGCATGCGACGGAAAATTGACCGGAAATCTAACGAGATTGTCTTGCCTTGCACAGAGTTGGGACGATTAAGGCCGACCCAACGACACTGAAGGTAAATCATGAGACTATTCAAGTCTGCAAACCCGTGACTGCCCATCTCAGAGAATAATCAGGATTTGAATGCACGGTGCGTGAAGTTTGATCCCTGGATAAGCACATCGCTTTGAAGGTTGGAAGACCCAGAGGAATCGGAACTCACAGCTAGGTTCATCTTGCTGAAGGCTGGACAAATGTGGGGGACTCAGATCCAGAGACATTGAGTTGAATTCGTTTCAACTTGAACTGGGCAGTACGGTCGGCCGGTTTGGTGGTGCTTGTGGGAACCAAGGGGATGAATGCAGATTGCAACGGGTGTGATGGAACCGGGAGAATCGATGCATGAGATTTGGTGACCCGGCGTATGCCGCAAGGAAGTGTAAGGAGAGTTCCATGGACTTGATTGGCGAGGACTACAATATTTGCACCAATATCTCAAGAGCAGAAAATGGAATGCAAGTCTCGTCGTTCGGCTCTTTCAACAATATATTTCTTTGTTCATGAAGGATATTTATGCTTCAATGGACCCGTGATCTATCATATTCGCGTCACCGAGTTTCAAAAACGTGGGCTCCCGCATGAACATATTGCTATCGCATTACGGGATGTGCCCCGAACTCTGGCAGAGATTGACTCTTTCCTCAGTGCTGAAATGCCACGCAATTCTGGCCCACTCAGAGATGCTGTTAAACGCCACATGACGCACATACATGGCCGCCAAAAGGCATACCATCGTTGTGGATGGCCGCGCGACTGTCAATACGGTTATCCAAAACCTGCGAAAGCAGAATCATCGTTCAACGAGCGTGGTCAGTACTGTCCTTCGACATTCAACATACTTAACTGATATCGCGCTGTTTGCTAGGATATTTTGGACATCGGCGCCGTCAGCATGAGGTCGCATTTAGTGTTTCATACATCCCGTGGCTCATACTGAAATATGACTGCAACAACGTAGAATACTCTATGGTGTTAACCTGTTCCAGTATCTCTTCAAATACTTTTACAAGGGATTTGACCAGACGAACTGGACGTCCACAAAGTCCAACGGAACCATGAACTTCGCCAACCCGTGGACGAAATTAGGGACTACGAGCGCGGACGATACCTGTCAAGCGTCGAAGCAGCCGCGCGCATTGCATCTTTCCATATCACAGATAAAAAGTCAGCTGTCAAACGTCTTCCCATTCATTTACCTGGCCGCCAAAGAGGTCAAATGGCGCGCAAGGATGGTTCAGAATCTGACGGAACCCTCCTGGTCAGATATATGTCTTGGCCCCCTCGTGTCTCTTTCTGTTTGTTCCACCCCTGCAATTGTAAATTCACACTGCCTTGAGATCCAAGGAACCTGCCTGCCGAACCCTACGAGACTGTTCTACCGTAATAACTCGTTGGGGCTTCTTCCTTTGCCTTCACATCTACTCACATTCGTTACTGCGCACGATTGATTGGTCAGATACCGTCATTGCTGTCTATCTAGCGAACAGCTGTTTTTCACGAAATCATAACGGGGAATCTCTGGTTAGGGCCACTGAACGTAACATTGTCCTCAATGAGTGCCCTTTGTGTCCCACCATCCTCCCACATGTTCCCTCTCTCCCCAGGATTTGTTTGGTGAGTGGGCAGTTAATCTCTTTTGCATCCATGCCTTCGAATATGTCTGCCCATCCTCTGGTTTTTTTTGCAACATGTTGTGTGGTGACCTCTGCGGTGTGGGCCTGATCAACCCCATCTATGTTTTCCACTCAATGCACCGTGATAAGACCAGTTGGGTGTGGTTTTCTCTCTACGAAAATCTTCGAGAGATGTCAAGGCTGGCTTATACTCGCCATTTTTCTATGCCATTTTCCCCTTTGCGTTCGATATGGGCTCCCTAAACCTGCTCCTGAGTGTTCATGCCACCTGCAAGGCTTCTTGCCATGGGTTGGAGGTGCATGAGTATGGTTTAAGCCTTGGAGGTGGCTCTCCTTTGGAGATACCCTATCCATGCCCAGAATGGTGGCATGCTAAAGTCAGCGAAACCTTCCCGACATCGACGCTATAACGTGTCTGTCAATGCTCTGAATGGTGGCATGCTAAAGTCAGCAAAACCTTCCCGATATCGACGCTATGACGTGTCTATCAATGCTCTGAATGGTGGCATGCTAACATCAGCGAAACCTTCCCGACATCGACGCTATAACGTGTCTGTCAATGCTCTGAATGGTGGCATGCTAAAGTCAGCGAAACCTTCCCGACATCGACGCTATAACGTGTCTGTCAATGCTCTGAATGGTGGCATGCTAAAGTCAGCGAAACCTTCCCGACATCGACGCTATAACGTGTGTCAATGCTCTGAATGGTGGCATGCTAAAGTCAGCGAAACCTTCCCGACAACGATGCTATAATGTGTCTGTCTATCCTTCTGCCCCTCCTTCGATGCTGCTGCCTCCATAGGCTCAAGGTTTGACAGCAGTATTCCTCTTTGGTTTGCTTCCACAATGGCTAACTTTCGACTCTCCAGATCCACATCTATTGATACTGCAGTATTAAAGTAAGTAGCATCATTATGGCCAACAGATTCTGACACACAGTATAGAAATTTACGTGTCACATGTGGCCAGGTATGGGTTGCATCGCAATGATTCAGCACTGATATCGGACTGTGTAGCCTAGCATTAGCATCCGCAAAATAGCTGAGTAAGTAGTATCATTATGGAGAACACATTCTGACATGCAGTTTAGAATTTTACTTTACGCATGTGCATGTGCCTAGGTATGAGTTCAGACTGCAATTATGCCGATGCTGATGCCCACTCCTCCTAGATCTGGCTGCGCTCTCGTGAATCTTCACAATAGCTGAGTAAGTAGCACCATTATGGAGAACACATTCTGACCTGCAGTTTAGAATTTGACTTTACGCATGTGCATCTGCCTAGGTATGAGTTCAGACTGCAATTGTGCCGATGCTGATGTCCACTCTCCCTAGATCTGGCTGCGCCCTCATGCATCCTCGCAATATCTGAGTAAGTAGCATCATTATGGAGAACCCATTCTGACCTGCAGCTTAGAATTTTACTTTACGCATGTGCATGTGCCTAGGTATGAGTTCAGACTGCAATTGTGCCGATGGTGATGCCCACTCTCCCTAGATCTGGCTGCGCTCTCATGTATCCTCACAGTAGCTGAGTAAGTAGCATCATTATGGAGAACACATTCTGACCTGCGGTTCAGAATTTTACTTTATGCATGTGCATGTGCCGAGGTATGAGTTCAGACTGCAATTGTGCCGATGCTGATGCCCACTCTCCCTAGATCTGGCTGCGCTCTCATGTGTTCAATACTTTTTGGTCACTTTCTCACAGTTTTGGATTGTATTTTGTACATTAGTATTCCGTCGTACCCCCTGCTCTCTGTTTGGGGTATGTGTCTGCAGCACATACCCCAAACAGAGAGTAGAGGATGACTCGGACATTACTCAGATTTCATTTCGTTACAAATTATGTAACTTAGTGGTACTTATCTTTGGCATAATCCCCCTGGGGCCTGTTTTACGGCACCACGCCCCGCCTAACCCTAACCTGATGTTCACCCAAATTGCCAAATTCGGGTTCTTATGGTCCCAAATAGGCTTCTTGGTACCTATATATCGCATTTGAGAGATTCCAGTGCCAATGAAGAGCCAAATAACCTCAAATAAAATAGGTAGTGGATAATTCCAGCGGTGTTGGGAGACATAGCTGTCTCGAGTCATTTCTGAGCGTAAATTACCTCAGTAGCTGTCAAGAACCTAATTGTTTGCATGGTGTTTAAGCCATTTCGTGATGATTCAACGAATTTTTCGATGATGCTGAGAGTGCTCACAAAAGTTTTCGCGCAATTTACCTCAGTAGTGGCTGCAGCATGCCCACCGATGTTTGCCAAGTCCAGCTTTGGCCAGTATTCAAGTTGGCTCTGCCGTGGTGTCAGGACCTCTCACAGATATCAGGCTGTATATTTCAAAGTGGTTTTAACATGCCAATTGAGGTGTAAATTAACTTTCAGGGACTGTAAGCCAAAAATTCATGACATATCCAAAATGGAACATCTCTAAAACTTTGCAGACCCGCCTGCATGTTCAATTTCTTTGAAGTAGTGGAACCAGAATCCTACTAAGGACAGCAGCCCTCAAGTTCCTTGGTGTGCTGGTAGATCAACTTTATCGGCTAGGATCCTTTTCTACAGCTGCTGGGACCGAATATTTTTTGCAGCTTCAACGTCAACTGGGTGGCATGGGGAGGTAAACTTGAGGTCAGTCTCACTCTAGGAGTTCATGTTCTGCTAGCTTCAACCCAGTCATAATATATTGAAATCTAAGTACTCGCTTGGCAGTGGCTATCAATGTCAGCCATCGTCAGGGGTTCTCCTGCTTCAGCTCGGTTGTTGACCACTGGTAGTATTCAATTTGCGGTGGGTGGGGGAACTCACTGGATTGATCCAATCCCTGACAGTGCCCGAAAACAAGCCCCAGTGGCCGCATATGTATATGCAAGCCCTGGGAGTGCAGGTGTTGCACAAGATGTCGGACCCAGACTGCTTCGGAAATTTCAACCGTCCTGGCAACTGGATTCTTCGGCTTCAGAGTGGTTGTTGACCACTGGTAGCATATTTATATGCAAGCCCTGGGAGTGCAGGCGTTGCACAAGATGTCGGACCCAGACTGCTTCGGAAATTTCAACCGTCCTGGCAACTGGATTCTTCGGCTTCAGAGTGGTTGTTGACCACTGGTAGTACTCAATTTATGGCAGCAGGAAGACTCACTGGGTTCATCGGATGCCTGAAAACAAGCCTCAATGGCCGCATATTTTTATACCACACCAGGGAGCGCAGGGATTGCATGTTTCAGGCTGAACAACAAACCCCGTCGAGGATAGCTGCTGTGCCAGTTCGGAGTAGCTGTAGTACTGCCATTTCAACCATTTTTCTTCGATGCTACAAGGCCGCTGTGATTATTAACAATACATCTCCAGCAGTGTTGAACAATTTATTCAATGCTTCACAATGCCTCCTGACAGCCACATAAATTTATACACCACTGAGAATCCATATTTTGCCAGTTTGGATTACTGGACATCTCCAAATGATTGCTCCATCTCAAGTCGAACTCTTTTTTCTCTCTTTGAACATCGGTGAAATTTATCTCATGAAATTCCAACCCAACACAAATATCATATGCTGTGGTCAATTTTCCCTCTGCAACGTTCGAAATGGCAAAATGTTCGCCTTGGCTAATGACCAAATAGAACCACAACATCCTTCCAAATGTCAAGATGGCCGGAAATGAGCTCTTGGGGACAGACTAAAGTAAGAGACAGTTTCTATGCATTTTTGGTCTGCCCTGAGGTCCCTGGAGCCGTAAAATCAATGGCTCCCAGAAGTTTTTTCAAGGCCTGACGGCCGAACCAACCACCCAGCATCTGGTCCGGCAATCATAAATTGGCTACCCCTTGCTGTAAGGGCAGGACTGACGCTGCGCAGCGCTGCTTTGACCCTGAAAATCAACGCAGAGCAGCGCTGTGGCGATACATGTGACTTTGTTAAATTAACTGTGATTGACGCATGCATGAAACACTTCGGGTGATTTTAAATCCTTGGACACGAACTAATCTGTTGTACTCCTATGTTAAATATTGTACTTAATCCCCGATAGAATGCCTATGGAATATGGGGCCCCAACGATAACAGCTAAGGTCAGCTGAACACTGACGCAAAATTGAATTGACACATGATTGACACAGACTGACGCTGGATGTGTCAAATGTCAGTGCTGGGTCAAAATCTCTTTACCCTGAATTTTTCTTCGAGTCTTCGATTGAATTATGTAAACACGTTTTCTTCGAGTCTTCATTGCTCCCCACTATGGCTATGACCAAACCTGGACTCGGAGGCAGGCCGCTCACTGGAGGCAAAGCACCCAGGAAAACTGTGTCCGGAAAGACCGTGGCTGGCAAGTTCACCACCGCCAAGAGGAGCACTGGAGCACCTGCCCCTCGTTTGGCCCTTGGTAGCAATGTCACTGTGCCTTCTACTTCAGCTCTTCTTTCTGCAGCTGTGCCCTTCAGGACTAGTGGGAACCTTCCTAAGCAGATTCGCCTCGCAGGGGCTGATTGGGAAATCCTCGGCCGCGGGGTTTTCGATGAATGTTTGAATGGTGCGGGTGATGGGGTGAGTTTATCTTTTCTTCTCGTTTATATGAGTGTTCTAATGAAGACCGGTACTGCCTCGTGTGCCGCGATGGTGGTAAAATCTTCCTCTGCTCTGTCAAGCAGACCTGTGAGGCTGGTCTCTGCTTCTCATGCCTCGACAGTCCTTCCCCTGAGGTCCAGGCCTTACCCTTCTGCTGTCCTAAGTGTCATCTCAACCGCGAAATGTACCGGCGCTCGCGCACCAAGGAAACCGACGAGTTCATCCCTCAGCCATATGAGGTTTGTCGCTGATCCTATTTATTCATAAGGCTGATGTATTCTGGAGGGGTTCATGGGTCGTCGCGATGGGAAAGCCATCATATTCAAGTCTGGTGCAGGGATTCGTTCCTTTGCATCCCGTGCGACATCGGATTCCGTTCTTCTCTTAGTTTTCTCACTCGAAGACTTACCGTTAGCATGTACACCAATCCCTATGCTTGCACAGTTCCTGGAATGCATGTTCCCAGATGATTTTGGCTACATCCCAGTACCATTTAACATTGGCAGCGACGCTGGCATGAGAAATCTTCAGGAGGCTACTAGCGCTCTTGCCGAAAGCCTCAAAACTGGGGAGCTGCGCACGTAAGTCTCAACATTTATTTATTTCCTCTTTGGTGCTCATTGAGCAAAGGGTCCGCCGCATATTAATTGTTGTGTTGTCTCACACAAATCCTGCTGGAGACATCCACATTGCTCCCAAGGATGCCGGAGCTGCTATAGCAGATCAATTACGTTCTAGTATTGAAGAAATTGTGCCCAAATTAACAATTCTCATAGGTTATAGCTGAACTGTTGCCGCCAAACCTCTTGCAGGCTTTCACGACATGTGGACGGCATTCGAGTGACCACCTGCTTGTCTTCTTGACTTGTGGGGCCCTCTTTACTGTGCCAGAGGCGGTAAAAGGCCTGAACCGTTGGTTCTTAAAGTTGTGAGTATCTTCAGCTTATTCTATTGTAATTTCATTGACCAAAGGCGCAGCAAGAGTTTCTGGGGTCTTCTTGGGTTCGAAGCTGCAAAGCTTCAACCAGAGATCACCATTGCCTTTCTAACAGCAGTGATAAAGAAATTCTTCTTTCACAACCAGAAGAACTTCTTGGAGGACTATCTGGCAGTCAGCAGTCATCTGGGTAGCCACTCTGCTGTCGTGTACCTTCGTGGTAATGACAAGGCGCCATACCGTTACGTTTGGGCCCACCCTGTACATGCTCCATTCGGCATGCCAACCCCCTTGTCCTGCATTTGTGGGATGGTGGGCAGTGCTATCGCCCCGCCTACAAGGAAACGAAAACGTCAAGAACTTCGGGCAGAGAAGCTTGAGGTGCATTGTCAGATGTGCCCCCATGTTCGGAAATTCTGGATGCCAGATGATTTCGAGTTTCGAGTGTAGGATGGGGATGGAATTTGGGGGCGTATGCCATTGAGGTTCCTCTGCGAATAGATGCATTTATTTCTTAGCAAAAGTACCTGGTCGCAATAATGTATTGTTTGGCTTGACAACAAAAACCGGACTTCCATATCCAGCATGAGGATTTGCGTTGGGAGAGGGACACTTAGTTGATACACCACGAGATCGTGAGAATGATGTGGACACGTTGATCATTTCACTCCAGCTCTTTCTCCTCCACTCATCATCTGCAGTTCACTTTGACCTCTACTAACAACTTCTGTTTATCAATGCGCTGGGTAACTCCTGAACTCAAAGCCATCTTAATTGAGAATGGGACTCGTTTTTTCGCTGCCAAAAAATCGGATCGGGAAGAAGTGGTAGTGGACATTGTGGAAAAGCTCAAGGCAGCAAAAGAGGGTCTCTCTGGAACAGCAAGCATTCTTTCGGTATTCTGTGAAGGTTGTATACTAACTGGATTTTGCAGTTGAACAGCCAGGTTGAAACCGTGGTACAACAACGAAATTGCGAGATTCCGCCAGCCACAAGAGACTAAAGAGTCTAGCACCAAAATAAAGGTCAAGCGCTGGGATGCCAAGGCAGTGGCGAGAGACAGGAACAAGGAACACTATGATGAAATAAAGGAGGGGTTAAGTGCTGCAGGGACCGAATGGAATGAGCTGCATCGCAGAACCATGGAAAAGATTTGGGATGAGCTTGATGCCGATGAGCAGGAGAAGTGTTTCGACATTGCAAAGTCAAGAAACAGCGGAGATCTCAAGGAAGGAGAGAAGCGCCAGTGAGGATCACGGATTGTAAGAATATCACAGTCTAACACTTGACAGACTTGCGAGTACCCATGCAGATGAAGAGATCGCTGCATTCATTAGAAAAATGAACAACATATATGGTGCCAGAATGGCGTGTTTGGCATCGTGGATTGATGACAAAGGACATGCTCAGACCTCTGTGTATGTTTCAACAGCGTGATTAACTTGTACTGACTTATAAAACTCGTAGGCATGAAACCTCTGCTAGTCCTAAATTCAGCCAACAATTTCCAAACTGGAAAACACAGAAAGGCGTGGTAAATGCCTTTTTGGAGTACTCCGAATCCTTCAAAGATGGCGATGAGAGTGACGAGGACGAGGCAGATCAGCTGGAGAAGAAAGCCAAGTATCCGTGGGCACATATAGATTTTTATGGAGACGATGATGACCTCGATGAGCATCTTCACAACTATCCTATCCTTCCAAAGGTGCCGAAGGGGACAGCCGGGGAATGGATTGGCAGAGGCAAAATTGTGATTCGTGCTTTTGTTAAAGCAGTCCATCGTGTGTAACCTCCTGGTTCTATCCATTATACACTGATTATATGTATCAGAACTCGAAACAGGGTCATCGATGGTCCCTTGGAGTTCAATGGCTACTCCAGAAGGGGCTCACCAGCTTATTGCGACCAAATACCTCCCAGCTGGCCTTGGACTCAAGGATCCATCACGCATGGTCAAAACTGAGGTGGAGGCATATTACAAATTATGGATGACTCGCCAGGAGGCCGGGAAGAAGCCGTTGGTTTTCAAGGTCGAGGAGGCAAAGGAGAAAAGGGCAGAAGATCGAGCCGTTCATATTGCCGCCCTCAATTCGAGGAAACGTACCTATGTGGAGGTGGACGATATCGATCATAGTGACGACGAGTTGGCAGAGAAGGATAAACAGGACTCAGAATCCGCAGCTGCATCCAGGTCTCAACGCCCTCCGACCAAAAAGAAAGCTAAGACAGCTAAGGACACCAATGACTCGGCGGGTAAAAGCAAATCAGGTGGTTCCAAACCTCCAGCCCCCTGGCCAGTTCTCAAACCAGCTGCATGGGTGGAAGTTCTGCTCAAGCTGAGCACATTTGGACCTTACCAATCGTTGGTGCAGCAGATGTTGAAAGCAGCGACGGTATATCAAGTAATTCAAAATTTTTACATGGTCTAAATGACTTCACTTCTAGAACACAACAGCACCCATTCAGAAAAAGCGAACTCCTGCCTGGGCTTCCTGGGCTATTCAGGCCGTGGAGGTTGGCGAGGATTTCTTCAATCCGGAGAATGATGCGGCATATTTGTACAACTGGAAAGCTGTACTCCGGTAGATGGCAGGGAATCCACATATTCCAGCTGCTGAATGCAGTTTTCATCATACGGAAGCCTGTGACATCCTTTTGGTCATTGGGTTGACTCTGCGCGAATGCAAGATCTGCTCTGAGGCAGAACCGGACACACCACTTTATGAAGTTCCGTTCAACTTCCGGGACTTCGAGCAGGTTCAAGAGGCTGTTCAGAACATGCTCTCTGCACTAGGACCCAAAAAAGCCGTCAAGTAGGGTGTGAGCCCTGTGGTCCATCGTGAAATTGAGAGTGCATGGAGAAAAGTCTGTCTCGAAGTTGGCCTTGCAGAGGAAGATATTCAGAGTTTTGGTGATTCTTGGAAAGTCTTCGCCGAAGCTTACACAGGAGCAGATTGTGCTTTGATGCGCAGCGGAAAACCCCCCAGGACCTCGGCCATTGATATTTTCCCCGAGACAGTAAAAAGGTGGGTAGAGATGGCAGATGCGACTGGTGACTACCCTGCAGGAGATCAAACAGACTGGATGACCGAAATGGTCGCAGTCTAGAGCTCAATTCAGGCCACAATCTCTGTTGCCACCGATTCCCAGAACACGGATACCATCCTTGACCAAGAGTGGTGCCGGCGCGGTCGTGGAGGCCTGGTTTGCCTGGTTCTTGGAATGAAATGGTGGAGGATAAGTATTGTAATGTCAAAGGACAAGGATTCCCTTCACGCTTGGAGCACCGCACTCGCAGAAATGACTGCAGCCTTTAAAGTCATTTCAGGGGCGGACTCTGTGTGAGTGAAAATATTCCATAGTTGGAGCCAAAATCTTATAATCTTCTAGGAAGCGTCCTAAGTCACGGCGTGGTGGTGCCTCATGAAATTCTCTTGTGGATTTTCTGGTTCTTTGTGGATCTTATATATATCTCCATATCATTACAGCACATCTGGATCAAGCAGTAGAACAATGCTATAGTGGAAATATTTGATTCGTACAATATTCCATGTGTATTTGGCCTAACAGGTCGAAAGGGCAGGACACTAAAAATTTCCGCTTCCTCCATCGGGCTGAGCTGAATGGGAGAGCAAGATAATATTGTCTTCAGAACCTATTACCTTCGGTGCAGCAAGTACAACTGGTGTAGAAGTACTATTTGGTTTGTCCTGAGATGCAGGGGGCATGATATTCACCATGTGTACAGCCAAGCTGAATAGGAGGGCAAGATGATATTACCATTGCGATGAATGCTGTTTAGCTGCATGAATGAGATCGGCCAATCGGAGGGCATTAGTCAACACAATATTAAAAACACCCTTCGGCTGACTGGACACTGGGTCATAATATTGGAGCCACGTTGGGCCCAACTGAGGGTGCCTGGGGGAAGTATTATTGCTGTTGGTGAATACATAGATTGGCTGATGTGAGCCCATTAGCGAACACAATATTAAGAGGAACACCCTTTGGCTGACTTGAAAGGGAATCATGGAATAATATTGGATCCACATTGGGCCCAACTGAAGGTGCCATGGGAGGGAATATCACGGTTGGTCAATATCTGGATCAGCTGATGCAAGCCTGCTAGCCAACACAATATTAGGCAGAACACCATTCGGCTGGCCTCAGGCAGTGTGCGGGAATAATATTGGATCCACGTAGGGCCCAACAGAGGTGTCCGGGGAGGCAATATTAATGTTGGTCAATATCTGGATTAGTTGATGTGAGCCCATTAGCCTAGACAATATACAGATCACTCCTCAGCTGCGATCACTCAATCCATGTTGAGCCCAACTGAGGGTGCCTGGACATATAATATTATGCTCCATCTCTCTCTGGATCGGCTGATCAGAGTCCGTTAGCCAACACAATATTAGGAACACCCTTCAGCTGACTTGGAAGCACATCATAGAATAATATTGAATCCATGTTGGGCCCAACTGAGGGTGCCTAGACATGTAATATTAGGCTCTGTCTATCTCTGGATCGGCTGATCAGAGTCCGTTAGCCAACACAATATTAGGAACACCCTTCAGCTGACTTGAAAACACATCATAGAAGAATATTCCATCCATGGTAGGCCGAACTGAGGGTGCTTGGACGTGTAATATTATGCTCCATGTATCTCTAGATCAGCCGATCAGAGTCCGTGTAACGAATACAATATTAAGAACAACCTTCGGCCGACCTGAAAGCACCTCATAGAAGAATATTGGATCCATGTTGAGTCCAACTGAGGGCGCCTGAGGAGAGAATAATGTGGTCAGTAATCTCTGGATCGGCCACTCGGACCTTGCTAGCCACCACAATATTAACCTGACCTTTCGGCCGACTTGAAACTGGGTGATCGAATAATATTGAATCCATGTCGGGCCCAACCGAGGGTGCCAGGGGCTGTAATATTACGGTTGGTCAATATCTGGATCAGCTGATGTGAGCCCACGAGCCTAGACAATATTAAGACCACCATTCGGCTGACCCGAAGGCACATCATAGAATAATATTGGATCTACATCGGGCACCACTGAGTGTGCCTGGGCACATAATATTATGCTCTGTCTATCTCTGGATCGGCTGATCAGAGTCCGTTAGCCAACACAATATTGGGAACACCCTTCGGCTGACTTGAAAGCACATCATGGAATAATATTGAATCCATGTTGGGCCCAACCGAGGGTGCCTGGACATGTAATATTATGCTTTGTCTCTCTCTGGATCAGCTGATCAGAGTCTGGTGGCCAACACAATATTAAGAACAACCTTTGGCTTATTTGAAAACATATCATAGAAAAATATTGGATCCATGGTAGGCCCAACTGAGAGTGCCTGGGGAGGTAATATCATCGTCAGTCAATTTCTGGATCGGCTATTCAGAGCCTACTTGCCAGCACAATATTTGAATTGCCCTTCTGCTGACTTTAACGCGCATCATGGAAGAATATTAGATCCATGTTAGGCCCAATAGAGAGTGCCTGGGGAGGTAATATCATCGTCAGTCAATTTCTGGATCAGCCAATCAGAAACTGTTAGCCAACACAATATTACATCAACCTTCAGCTGACTTTATACTTGGCCATGGGATAATATTGAATGCATGATGGGCCTAACTGAGGGTGTGGGGGGACATCATATTGCTGTTGGTCGATATCTAGATCAGCTGATGTGAGCCCATTAGCCTAGACATTATTATGAACACTCTTCAGCGGACTTGAAAGCACATCATGGAATAATATTGAATCCATGTTGGGCCCCTACATTGGGCCCAACTGAGGGTGCCTAGGGAGATAATATCACACTCAGTCAATATCTACATCGGCCGATGCAAGCACATTAGCGAACACAATACTATGAACACCATTCAGCTGATTTGAGACCATGTCATTGAGTAATATTGAATCCAGGTCGGGCCTAACTGAGGGTGCTGGGGAAGGGAATATTCTGGCCAGTCAATGTCTGGGTCGGCCAATGGCAGCCAACTAGCAGACATAGTACTGTAGGATCCCTTTGGCCGCAGTGATATAGGATGATTAATAATATCATACCCAGTCCATCTGCTGATGTAACACTACCTCGGGTTCCAATATTGTATCCACAGGCACTGCTTGTATACCCTGGTTCATCTATGGGAGGCTCCTCCCTGTCACCTTCGAAAGATAATATTGCAACAATATCATTATTTGTGTAGAGGCCTCGCATCAGCCCAGAATCCGGCGGACTTCGGAGGCCCCTACACTCTAGGGATTAATCAAACGTAGGGGCCCTAGATTCTAGGGCATTGTTGACTGCATATTGTGACTGACATCGGCTGTAATGATGGCTTGGAGTGCCGAGTTTCGCATCAAATCAGTAAATTGCCCTGCTTAGAGCCATTTCAAGGCGGCTTTTCACGGCTCCTTGTTTGTGCGATAGCCAGCACAATTTCGGGTAGAACTGTCTCCTTAGATTTCCTTCTAGTGCCCCAGGTCCTTTCCGGGAAAGCTTTGCGCTCTCCATTCCAGTGCAAACAAATGCAATTTAATGATGGCTTGGGGTGCCTAGTTTCGGGCTATGCACCCAAATACAATTTAATGGCGGCTTGGGGTGCCGAGTTTCGCATCAAATCAGTAAATTGCCCTGCTTAGAGCCATTTCAAGGCGGCTTTTCACGGCTCCTTGTTTGTGCGATAGCCAGCACAATTTCGGTTAGAACTGTCTCCTTGGATTTCCTTCTAGTGCCCCAGGTCCTTTTCGGGAAAGTTTTGCGCTCTCCATTCCAGTGCAAACAAATACAATTTAATCGTGGCTTGGTGTGCCGAGTTTCGCATCAAATCAGTAAATTGCCCTGCTTGGAGCCATTTCAAGGCGGATTTTCACGGCTCCTTGTTTGTGCGATAGCCAGCACAATTTCGGGTAGAACTGTCTCCTTGGATTTCCTTCTAATGGCCCAGGTCCTTTCTGGGAAAGATTTGTGCTCGGGTTCTGGACGAGTCATTCCGTTGGTCCACAGCAGATCCGATCGTTGCCCATTGTGCTTCGTGTCGCGCCGATTACCATCCGGATCGCATCACGTTCAAAGACGCTAACAATGCTCGCGTCCAACGGTTGGAGATGATGGCAGATTATCTTCGGGTCTCCAAACACGGAATCTGGGTCCACAGGAAGATCGATCTGTGCCAGGAAATTCCCTGCACCGGTTCCACGCTTGGTCCAATTATGCGGCTAAGGTAGATGTCGAACGAACGCTATAGGAGGATGTGTATGAATGATAAGAATCTTGGGAATCAGATGTGCGGCCTTGGGCCGCCGTGTGGGATATGAGATGTGCGGATAGAGATTTGAAGAGAAGAATGAGGGGGAAACATAGGGCGGTAATTTTGAGGTGAAACGAGCCGAAAGGAAATATCACCCAGGCAACATATATATAGCTCCGTGTGCACAAACTAGTACGTACACAATTTTCGTGCTTTGCCCTTCGCAGTCGTCGTAGTTTTGGCCATCCCCGACCTTGAGAAAAGCAATGTCATCACCACTGCTCACGCCATCTGGTCGCGCTTTTGACGGCGGTGGAACCATCCGAAATATTTCAAGCGACCCCCTTGCACCGTGCATTATGTACTGGCCCGACAATGAACCATTCCCGGAGCAAGGTCAGATTAAACCACCTCGTACAATGGCCGTCACAGTAGGGATTTCACCTCCTCACATCTATTTCATTCTCAACTACTTTACCCAGGTTCAACCACCCATCCTCAACACTGGCCACCAAGGCCCCATTTATCCTGCATGTTCCTCGTTCTCCATTTTATTACAGACGATTCACCTCTCCATATAGCAACCAGGTGATTGGATTTGCCGCAAGTGCAACTATTGGAATTGGAGGCGGCGGAAAGTCTGCCAAACTTGTTTTCCTTGTAAGTTTACCAATACTTTACCAGTGGATCGTTCCTCATTCCCTCCATCTGTTTAGTTGCCGAAGGAAATAGTGACTCCACCTCCGCTGTCCTGCAGAAGAGGCGCATTGATCTCCTCATCTCCGTCCTTGAGCGGACCTGCTGCGCTGCGCCCGGGCCCGCGTGCGCCCTGAGCTCGACACATCGGTGCCACCCCTCCCTTGTTGTGTCTAAACCGCCCCGCGGGCCCAGTCAGTACACGGCGGCGCCGTTGGGGCTCCATCGTTTTCACTCCCAACGGCAGGTTATCTCTGCGGACGACAACTACGTCGATTCCTTCCTCCCGCCACTGCTGCCAGCATTTTTTCAGGATATCGTAGGGACATCATCTTTAGACGAGTATCCGGACAGTCTTTCCTCATCGACTTTTTCGTCGTATTCTGGAGACCACTCCGTCACTGAGGCCCCGCTGGGAAACATCTGGCGTCTGGACGGCGAAGAGACCAAGTGGTCATCGGGTTTCCCCCTACATACCCATTTTTCTTTTCAAAACAGTTTGATGGCACTTTGATGGCTTACGGTCTTAACAATTCATTCCGGCTTTTGGCGTCCTTGATAAAGGATACTTCCTGGAAACCGGCGTTCCTGAGCGGGATCGTGCCGTGTAATTCTACCTACCTAGAAGATGAATAGGGAGGACAACGGACAGTGGGTACGGTACGACGGCCAGACACACTCTCACGACATGGCACCCATGTCATTACCAGCCGATACTCAACGGCTCGTCGCGAATGGAGGCAGCTCCAATGTCGAGTCACCCACACCTCAAAAAAATTGTGGAATTTTCTGCGACGGCCGGAATGTTCCGAACGCTGTTTCAACCGAATTTTCTCGATGCGACACATTGGTTGTCCTGGCGTCGGAGTTTTTCTGGGTTAAATTTTCTAGAACTTGGCGAAAGGCCCAGTTGAATCCTCCCCGTTGAATTCGAAACCTCAAAAACCTCAGCAAGGCGGATTCAAAAGGCCCTTGAAATGCGACCACAGGGTCGAATTCTTTACTTGAGGGGAAAGATGCTGCAATCAATTGAATGGCATTCTCCGAGCCGGCCCCGGACTGTTGCTGTTTGGATGTGGATTGTCGCTGTTTGGCAGTGCCTTCGGCGCCGGGAGGGCCGATTGATTACATCTGCACATCAATTACAAGTTTCGGAACTCCCGATTGTTTCATACGCACGTAATTGTACATACAGTATACATACTCGGTAAATTACACGATTCAGGCATGTTCTTTTGCCGTCTCACCCGGGTCATTTCGGACGAAAGAGGTAGGAAAAGACATTTCTCCCATCGATGCATCCACATCCCTGGTGTAGGAAATATCATCCTCGCGCGATGTTGCACAGTGGGGACAAGGTTCTTCATCAACATCCGGAATTGTGATTGGAATCACCATGCGCTTATCGTCACGCCTCAGCAAGGAATTGTATTCGTCCTGAAGATGGTCAATCCTTTCATACAGGCAGCTGAGCTCCCTCGCTACTTCTTGAAGCTCATGTCTAATGGTAAGTTGCGCGTTTGATTCCTGTAATCGCGAACGACGCTGCCGCCATTTCTGGGAAATCCACATCAGAACTCAGTCTCGTTATTCAGAACTGGGTTACCTGTTGCGCCAGAAGGAGATCCAACTTGTTATGAGACATGAGGTTGGTCAAAATAAATTGTCCACGGGTGATTATATATAGACTCGTAACCAGTCTGCCTACGCCGTTCTAACAATGTGGGCTTGTTGCCGTAGGCAGACTGGTACTTCTCGGACTGTGCCAAAGGGCTGGGGCGGAGTTTAAAACATTTTCCTTTTCCCTCGTTCCGGGTTCAATTCGGCTCAGGTTCAAAAATTCCAAAGACAACGTGGGTTCAAGTGCTTCTTCCCTTAAATTCTGTCTCTTCAGAATTTCCCGAAAGTCCCTGAGAAATATGTATTAGATAGTCAAATTTCATCGAGAATTGATGGAAATACACAGCCACCCAATTTCACCCCCAAAATTTCAAACTCCGCCTCAGCCCTTTGGCACAGCCCGAGAAGTACCAGTCTGCCTACGGCAACAAGCCCGCCTTGTTAGAACGGCGTAGGCAGACTGGTTACGAGTCTAGATTATATAGCGAAAACGGACCGGAACGTGAACGTCCGAACCGAACGAACATATATAACGCCACGGTCAAAAGACTCCTTGAGACGAACTGCCGCTTTTATTTTTGAGGTTTATCTCCCTGAGGAAAAAGACTCCGTAGAGACAGTCGCGGATCTACAGCTCCGGAAAATCAAAGTCAACCAATTTTCTGGCAGCCCAAATACTATTTTCTGACCTTAGCTGACTTCAGAATCGGATCAGCACCCCAGAATACGTATAAAATCGAATTTTCCTGTTTTTTTTTTTTTTTTTTTTTTTTTTTCCACCAGAAAATGGCACGCTCTGAGTGAGCAGTTTCCTAATTGGGACTAGTCTTTCCTGTTATTCTCAGGGCCTCGGAACATCCGGGTATCCATATTTGAGGTGTTGGGAGCTCAAATCCGTGTTTTGGTACCTATCTATAATGATTTCAAGCTGATTTTCAGTGCAGAACCTCGGAACAGCTTTTATGTTAAAACACCCAGGCCTTGGACACTAGCATTTTCTCTTTGATATATATTGACCACTTAACATATGTATTGATAATGCCAGAAGCTCCAGTATATCTGCTGCACCAGCAGCAAGATCATGCAGATGACCAGAATATTACGCATTACTAATTTATGCACCAAGGTTGGATGACTTGATCTCGACTCGGATCTTGAACTAGATTTACTATATTCTTGACATCAGGGTAAGCCATGTACTTGATGTAATTGTGAGGGGCCATGATAGACCTCCTTACGGGTATCCTTCTTGGGCCCTCTAATACCAAATACACTGTAATCCAAACACGAACTCGGTCTAGGACGTGATGTACTAGTCATGACTGACCAAATTTTTGTGTAGGGTTTTTTCGGTCTAAACGATGCATTAGGACGGGAAAATGTTGTCAGAGCAAAGGCACAAAATTGCGCGTTCCGCGCTGGCTTACGCTTGTTGGATTTGCTGGCAAAATAGTTCGGGGCCGGAACCCCGGTGCAGTGCCAGTTTGATTGTGTCTGTTTAATTAACGACGGAGGGCTTGCGAGGCGTTGGGCTAATCGAGAACGGCGTGGATTGGGAATCTGAGGCGAAAGTTTTGCTTGGAATTTCGCTGGCTATCCCTCAGCAATTCAGATTGATGACCGTGCTTCAACTGAGCCCAGGGCACAAAATTTGCCTCGCAAACACGGTGCTGCGCCAGTTTGATTGTGTCTGTTTAATTAACAACGGAGGACTTGTGAGGCGTTGGGCTTATTGAGAACGGCGTGGATTGGGAATCTGAGGCGACAGTTGTGCTTGGAATTTCGCTGGCTATCCCTCAGCAATTCAGATTGATGACCGGGCTTCAACTGAGCCCAAGGCACAAAATTGTGCGTTCCGCGCTGGTTTACGTTTGTTGGACCCGCTTCTCAAGCTGTCTCGCTTCTCGCTCGTCATATGTCCGCGGCTTAGGCTGCGCTTCCCAGGCCTCAAAATAGTCGGTGTCTTGCTCTGTCTCGGATTCTATATCAGTAGTGTCCCCACCATCATTTGACTCGGTTTCCGTGGTCTCAGGCAGAGGCTGAGTGGAGGCGAACATCCCACCAGCTCCCCTGTGCTGGTGGGACGCGGTTTGGGGGACCCGAGGCATGCTGCAGAAGGAGAGGAAGGCGTCGGGCAGGAGAACATCAGGAGGAGTCTTCATATAGATGGAGACTCGTCAATCCAATAATCCAGAGTTCGGATCGGGTGCCACCAGAAGGAGATACATGAACCGGGATCAACTGGCCAGGTTGCACTCGCAATGGCTCCTGCATCTACCACGATGCGCTCCTGCACGGACCTTTGGGTTAGACGTTCTTCATTGGGTTGTCCCAAACCACTCTCCCTTGGGGGGTTAGTTACTTCTGCTTGCTATGCCTCTTGGGAGCACAGCACACTGGAAGTAACCTGCAAGGACTGCTGGCCAGCGGACCCCCGGTTTAAATAAACCCCGCCGTTGTTGCGCGGCCCTCAGGATGGTGTTTCCACTATCCCAAAGACTACGCGGAACCCTCACCCGTTTCCTGTCCCGCATGTAGCAGCATACGGTCAGTAGATTTGGCGGGCTCGGGCTGCATGCGACAAGTTATGCTTGCTCGCGCGCCTTCTTCTGGACCCAGATCCAGGACTCATGTTCATGTTCTGTCATGCGACGAGAGGACTGAACAAGTTAATTTCATTGGCGCAAGGATTCTATGAGAATGAAACAAATTTCACAGGGGGAGGGTCACTACTACTCGTCTCGAGGAGCGCCGCGGCCTCGGCCGCGGTTCCTGAGTCCACTGCGGTAATATCCTCTCCCTCCACGGCCGCTCGCGTGTTGGACGCCGTCTTTCCCATTGAGGACTTGGTTGGGCCCCTGCCAGTCCGGGAGCGCGACGTAAGGGCAGCTTCTCGAGCGGTGGTCGTCAAGCTTGCACAGCCACCATAGGGAGATGCTGCGCGTCTCGGAGCCGCGGGGCTTCGCGCTGACCGGGGTGAATTCGGCGAGCCCCATGGTGAACGTCGTGTCCCAAAAAAGTTGGCGTAGGCTTTCCCACATCACGAACGAGTCCGAGCAGGGGCGGCCGTACAGAGCTAGGAGGGGCTCTGTCTCGCTGGCCTGGAAAACGACGTCGAGGGAGCGGATGAAGGCGTGTACCCTGTCATCCGCCAGTATCTCCGTGTTGTGCTGTGTGAGCCAGAGGATTTTGTTGCGTAGGGGGCCGGGTGCGTAGCATGTCGCTGCCACCGCCGCGTGGAACTGTTCGAGGAAGGCTGCAAGGCCCGCACCGCTTCCGGCCCGGCACTTGAAGTGACCGAGCGACCACGAGAACCTCCCGCCATTCATGGGGAGGACGTGTGCGGCAGAGCGGCCGTCGACGGTGATGACCCCGTGACGAACCAGTTTCTTGAGGATTTCCGGTGTTTTGCAATCAACGAAGAGTGGATAGGGCCATTTCCTATACACCTGATCACTGCAAACATTTACAGCTATTCATATCGCTCTCAGAGGCACTATTGCGCTTTCCAGGGCACAATTAGTGGTTTACATTTTGAACCGCGTGACCCTATTGCCTTTTCAATGGTCCACATTTGAGAGGCATGACCCGACATCCCGCAGACCACTTTGATTCCAATGAAGTCCCAGGGCTATTTTCTATCGTCCTGGTCACTGCAAACATTTACAGCTATTCAGATCGCGCTGGGAGGCATTATTGCGCTTTCCAGAGCGCAATTACTAGTGGCATTTTGAAACGGGTAACCATATTCTCTTTGCAATGGTCCACATTTTGAACCGCATGACTTGACATCCTGCCAGGGCCATTTTCTAAGCCCTGCGTCCGAAATAGCCCTGATCACTGCGAAAATTTACGGCCATTCAGATCGCGCTCGGCACGTTTCCGGCACGTGCCTCGCACGAATGGCTAAAGAAGACAAGAGGTGCTTGATCTCTGGATCTTGGACTTTGATGTTGCTAAGCGAAACGATTGAGCCCTTTCGGGCGCAGCGCTGGCGGGCCTCTTTGCTGGGGCACTTTTAACGTGCATCTCACTGTCTAATCGGCCTCCAGTTTGTAATCTACCTGGCTTTACATCTACGGTTTCTACTTTCTATGTCAAAACATCGTCAATTGAAGAAATTGAGGCCGCAATGAGCGCAAGAAAAGAGGAAGTTGTAAGTTGTTCTTTATTTACAAAATGATCGGAAGTGCCATTACTTCTGCAAAGAGCTGTAAAATCATTGCAACTTCAAATCTCCTGATATTTTGGCGGGAGTTGGCTTGAACCCCTTCGTAGGAAGTGGGTCTTCAATCTCATATAGCTGCCGCGTGATATCCTCCCCGTAGAAGATAATTACGCATAAATGCTTAGGTGGCCAGCCACCCGACAAAAAATAGTATGGCCAGTTAGTCACTCGTATGAACCGTACACATGCGGTCTGCATACGGTATTTTATGGCCATAAAGTGTTCTATGTCAATCAGGAAAGCTGACCAAATTAATGAATTGATGATGACCATGTGTCGGCGCCGTGTCAAACCAAATCATCACACTAAAACGGCGAAGAAATCTTTGGATTCAGATCTACCTGCTTCTAAAGTAATGTAGGTCGATCAAGCGGTGTGTTCACGGTGGTGGGAGTGAAAAGAGCGCACCATCCATCATTCCCCGGCTCGTAAAATCGACGCGAACAGCGGCAAGCTTGTTTAGCCGCTGGTTGATCAATAGCATCTGGCTCAAGGCCTTGTAATGATTGGTACGACGGTATGGCCGCTTTACAGCTTTGATGTCTTTAGACTCAGTGATTGATGAACAGAGTCCGTTCGGGGCGCCGAAATTCTGGATCAGCACGCGGTAAGGGGTGATTGAATGCTGGCGCGGGAGGGAAAAGCCATCGGGACGAGAGGTGGGGCGAAAAATCTCGTCAATCACGGAACGGCGGACGAGGTAGCAGAACTCTATGATGTCGGTTACCGCCCTGACCACTGTACTTGGAACATGGCCAACGATCGCAGGTAGGTAAACCTGAGTTGGATCAGTAAAGAAAGATATTATGAGCTGTGTGACTGTAGACTGACTTTCATGAGTCCTTTAGAATCATTCCCAGTCCACTGCTTATATCCTCGGCCCTTGTGAAAATGACGGAGCCCCGGGAACGGTGTTGTGACGGCGATTTTAAACAAATCGATTCTAGTAAGCTCAATGTCGGAAATTAAATGGAAAGAATTACCGGCGGTCAATATCAGCTAGGATGCGGTCGGCCTCCGCCGGTTCGTTGGTGCCTCGAATGTTTTCCTCCACCCACTCGACAACGTGGTCCTTGAACGTGCCCTTGATAACTTGATGAAGTAGATGCATCGAAATTAATTCGTGGATATCTGCTCTCGGAAATCTTGTTGTAAAAGGCTGTACGAAATGAGCGCGAGGTTTAGAGAAGAACTCTTGCTCACAATGAGGTCCCCAACAATTCCAAAGTCGTCCCACAGTTCCTTCAAAGTACACGCATCGAGTAAAGTGTCTGTGTGTTCGTGGGAGCGCCGTCTGCTCACACGGTCGAGATCGTCCGCGGGGGAAAGGCAACTGGGAGGTATTTAGTGCCGAGCAAGACTGCATAATTGATTGAGAACTCACCGAGGACACCATCCCTGCACAATACAAGTTAGAAGTGCTTGCTCGGGGTAATATGCAATATACGGCCCGAGTTCGTATACCACCCCTCGAAAATGACCGTCAGCGCATCGAGTTACGCGCGGAACAGTAGTGGGGTTGATTCCGATTCTCGTCTCGCCGTGTCAATGATATCCTACCAGAGCAGCTGTGGGGTCAAGGTGTCAAAGATGAAGGTGTTATTCTATGTGTACCGTGCCTTTAGACAATTGCAATCATTCCAAGTCATTACCATACCCCCACGAGGCCCGATTCCGCACATGGCCCCTTGCGTTGGATTTGTATTGAAAATCCGCAGTCAATAAAATCCCTTTTTTTTCTTTCTTTTTTTTTTTGGGGGTCCAATTACGTAATGAGATTTCTGCTGAAAACATCCCGGTTTGGGCAGGAAATTCGGTCGACCGAACGACAAAACCGAGGCTCCAGCTGCAATGAAGAAGGCAAAGGGAACAAATACCAAGAGACAGTCTTGCTATGTTTCGGGCAACTTGTGGTGGTCCTACTCGCTGTCGGCAAAAGTAATGGCCAATGGTCATTCTCACTATTCTGGCCACCAAGTCACTCTAAAAAACTTATGGAGTGAAAATTTGTACATATGAGTGAATAGAAGACATTTGAATATGTTACCCAACTTCCAAAAAAGGAAATTCTGAAGATATAAGGAATTTTCTGTGGGAATTTGAAACACACTTTTTTTAGAGGGTACCTAGAGCAAAATGAATGCTATGGTTCAAAATTACTCGTCTAGTAGTGTTGAATACCACTTTGAATCATATTAATACCTGGTCATTTGAGCTTGCTATAGCTGTCAGAAGATGGCCGTTTTTGCTATGGTTGGTCAAATTTCAAGGGACACGCTGGATAAAGCGCTGAAGTCTTACAGCGACCACTTAGACCAATCCGTCCCACGGACTGGGTAAAATTGTCAATTTACGTTGCGTCAAAACACTCGTTTCTTGGTCGGCAGCCATTTCGGATATGTTGCCAGCGATCAGCGTGTCTCTAAGGTTCACCAGGGGTAGAGGTAGAGGTACAAATGGGTCAACCTCTACCTCTACCCCCTTTGACCTTACCTCTTGACCTTGGGAGGTAAATTAAGAGGTATTCTCTTTTAAACGTCCTGTAGACCTATGAGACCTAATTTTATACAGTAAACCATCATATCTAGCCTATTGCTCCACCATAGAATGGGTACAGACCCAGAAATCTTGATTTTGAATTGGGAGGTACAACTTTGCCTTGACCTCTACCTCTACCTCCTTGTACCTTGCCTCTGACCTTTAGAGGTTTACCTCTACCCCTGGTGAACCCTACGTGTCTCTCCCACCCAATCTATTATCTATCCTTCGCAGCATTGATTGGTGCCACTGCCGCCCATTTCTAACCAAATGGGGTGAATTCCCGAGCCATTGCCTCGGAAAGAAGTAGTTGAATTTCATACCACACTACCCGAGCTGTTGACTCGCTGCACGAGCGCCCCGGATGGAAAATGCCGGTAACAGCTACCACTCTGTTCAATCGCGATTACTGAAGTGGAGACCGCGGGATTATTAATTAAGCAGATACAGCTCCAGACAACGGAAGTCAACATTACAGCTAATAACAGTACCGCGGGTGCGGCCAAGGAAAATTCCCATTTGGGACATTTTCAAAGAATTACCCATAGCTTGGCCAATTCTCAACGAATTTGCTTGAAAATAGGCTAGATTTGCTAGGCTAATTCATGCGGAATTAGTGAGAGAAATAAACTTGTAAAAAACATTGTATAGTAGATGAACTTGGATTTTGGACTGTTTTTGGGGTTGAATGCCATCTAGCAAGCTCAGGACTTGTTCAAACAGCCTGGTTTTGTGAGACGCAATACTTGTATGGATTTTGAAAGACGTTATAGAGCCAGAATTTTATAGAGGTCATGGCTGCATTCAATTCTCGCAAATATTTCCAGTTCAGACTGATTGCACATTGGTCCAAAGTGAGTATAAGTTCCATAGACTTAGTTATATAAAATTCTGGCTCTATTACATCTTTCAAAATCCATACAAGTATTGCGTCTCACAAAACCAGGCTGTTTGAACAAGTCCTGAGCTTGCTAGATGGCATTCAACCCTAAAAACAGTCCAAAATCTAAGTTCATCTACTATACAATATTTTTACGAGTTTATTTCTATCACTAATTACGCACGAATTAGCCTAGCAAATCTAGCCCATTTTCAAACAAATCCATTGAGAATTGGCTGAGCTATGGGTAATTCTTTGAAAATGTCCCAAACAGGAAATTTTTTGGCCGCGCCCTCCAGATAGTTTCATCAGAAGGCGTGTACTTAGAAATTTCTTGAACTGAGCAACGGAATAAAAAAACTAGCTCAATCGAACCACTGTATCTAATGCTACAGCTGTCCTGCATGGAAACTCCATATTTTCCCAACAAAGTAATCTTAGTCATCCAAATAAAATTTCACAGCCATTTGCGGAACTTAGGGCGCGGCCGTTTTTTTCTGGGTCAAATTCGGCTGTTTTTGGCTAGAGCACCCGGCACAGTAGCTGTAGGGGTCGGATTAGTCTAAATTTTTGATATGATGTTCTTCTTTGTATCCCAGACGGTTACAAAACAGGAATAGTGAATTGACCCTCCGGAGTCACAATGCAAATCGATTGGTTATACTTTCAGGGGAAAAGGTTGAGAATTGAACGTGTAGCAGCCGTTCTGGTGAAAACATCAAAATTTGATGAAAAATGGGCCGCGCCCTAAGTTCCGCGCATAACTGTTATTGGGCGGAGTGTCACGAAATTTAGATTCGACAAACCCCTCCGTGACCCGCGACCATGGTTCAAATTTTGACTTCGACCAGGCTCCGTGACCCGTGACTGTCGAATTGATTGAAATAGTACAGTTTGTTCCGGCCGATCGTTCCAACTCGCCGGCGCTTCATCACCGTTTGTTTGAAACAAACTGAGTCTGAGGTCATTTCATTCCCTTTTTTTTTTTTTTTTTTTTTTCGGAGCGTTTGGTGTGATGAGTCTCAGTCGGCAGAAGCATTCGAAGGTCATCCGCTTGGGTGACTGGTATTATAGCCGTTTGCGGAACTTAGGGCGTGGCCAATTTTCAGCCATTTTGCTCAGATCGGCTGCCTTGAGCTCAGGTCTTGACCGTTTCCGTTGAGAGTACAGTGTTCCACCGGTCAATGAAACACCACTAGTCACTGAAACAGTGCGACAATTTCTCTCATATAAGGACCATATCTACCCGTGCCATTCTGAAATAAAATATACACAGTCCTGTAGTAGTTGGTTAGGTCTGGACAAAATCTTAAGGACTTTCCGTCTTTTCAACGTGCTATGGAAAATCATCTTTCCAGGCTGGGCCAACATGAATGGAAATGAAAACATGTACATTGAGTTTTCATGGAAACTAAAGACATGACATAACTTATGTAGCATATAGATGAGATTCAATCTCATTCCCGGGCCATTTTGAGGGCACATGGCGGATAGGAAACCGTTTCCGCTTCACCCATCCGTTTTGGGAATGATGGCATGTCACACCCGATTTGGAAGCCCCATCAAACTCGCACCCAAAGCCTCCAATATGGTCCGGGGGGGGTAAAGTTTAAGAACTAGGAAAGCTATATTGCTGTTCACTTGCAGACAGACAATTGATTCAAGACGGAAAAAGAAAGCTGCGTGGTAAGCGCTCATCCAACGCCCACCGGCCCGATGCCCTAAAGCAGATGATCATCACATTACGTTACTGTTTCATTGACTAGTGGCAGTAGTTCGCATTCAGGCTCACTCGGAGGATGCTCAAAAATTAAGGGCCTTTGTTCAGAGGTGTACAACATATGTAAGAAACTTTCTGCCGACTCAGATGTGGGAAATTCCTCCTAAAATGTATTATATTCCGCATTTACTTCTGGTGTTTCATTGACCGGTGGAACACTGTAGGACCATTCGATTCGCGCTGTAAATTCGGAGGGCCTGGTCCATTGACATTTTTTCCTGTGCACCCCCCGATAATTTATTTCAAATTAGCATGTTTCTGGCTGTTGGAGTGCAGAACACGTCCCATACCCCCAATAGTGCTCGGAAAGACCTAGATTGGAAAACCTTGACATGCGTTTTTTTCGTAAATAAAACATCACGTGTGTGCTTGGGCACAGCCGGCAGGCAGCGGCGGACAGTCAGCCACAAGGGGTCCTCTTGGGGGTGTGCCTTCTCGTTTTCTTACCTCGTTTCATTTGTGAACACTTGAGCAGACTTTGTTGACACCGCGTGGTCGTATTCGGAGCTGAGAATCTGTCGGACGACGAGCTGACCGACTGTGAAACTGGTACAGAAAGGCTATAGAAGATGTAGCGCTTTTAAACTAACCTTATATCTTAAATAATCAGAATGCTAGAATTTTTTTTTCAATTGCATTGTCGTTGTTTGGATCGGCTGCCGATGCGGTCCGCTCGCCAAGTTTGCTTATCTAATAGCCTTTTTTGGCAGTCTCGCGCGTAGTGGAAATTCAAACTCCGATCGACCGGTCTGTCTATCGACATCTCATAGACAGACGGTCACCGGTCTAACCGCCACCATACTGGAGGGTGCCTTGCCATCTTTCCATGTGGACATGAAGTGCTAAAGGCCCAATTTCAGTTTTAGCAGGACATTTTAACAGCGCAGAGCGTGCGTAATGAATTTAACATCGAGGAGTGGAGATTGCCTTGCTACACGCCCAGAAATGGTTCCAGCGCAAATCTAACGCCAGCGTGCCCTTTGTGCATCTGTGAGCCTGCAAAGGGAGTGAGACTACGAGAGACCCAGACAAATTTTCTTCAACAATACAAAAGCGAGGTACGAGGTGATTTTGTTGGAGTGACTGCTTACGAGGGACTACACAAGTTATGACTTCGCAGAGAACAGGAAATTGGACATGGAATTTTCATTGGAATCCGAGGGTGTGCGGGAGGGTATGCATCTGATCACTCATTGAAAAGCTCAAATGAGATACTCTAGCGGGTGAACTAATCTGCGGCGCTTCTGCTGAAGAATCCCGTCTTTCTGATGGTGCTGATCCCCCATAATATCCTATTGAATTTTAAGCTAAGTTAATCCCTCACCGCTGGAGGTTGGAGACGTACCATAGCCGTAGGCTCTTCCCCTGCTGTTGCTTCCTGATATTCCGAAACACAGCTGGAGTGGAGAAATAAAACCGGCGGGAAGACAACGTACCGACGTCCGCTTCTTCGCCATGTCGATAGGTATTGTTTCCTACCCGGACCCTCAGTTCCTACATCTCATAGCCACACGCTCACGCACCGGATCAATTACAACCGACGTATAATTTATTTCATCTACCCGCAAGAGCCCCTGGATGCATTGTGGCAGACTTGGAGGAAGCGCGAAGCCCTCATGATCATGACGCGTAGACGAGCTGATCTCGTGCGGGCCGAGCTGGATGAGGGTCTGTGACATTTTCGGGGTTTTTGAGGTACGCAAGGAACGGGGTACACCCCTCTGTGAACCCGACCCGCTGGTGGCTGCAATATTGCGTGTCCTGTCCGTCGACGTGCCTTCTCTTGTCAATGGTAGGTTTTGTGCTTTCTGTGGAGCTTTAGTGTCGGATGTAGGCTAGGGCACAATATGACATTAGCGGTCTGCTGTAAATGAATAAAAGGTAAACCACCTTCTCCAATTGAGCGACGGGCCGCAGGATAGTCGGGGGCCCTTCAAGGGAGTCACGACCTGGGTTCACATGTGCGGTCGTCATCCTTGCGCTGGAGACCTTGCGCTTGATAGAGACCTGAAGGTGTGATGTTCCGCTGTCCCTCGATGGTCCTGGAGCTCCTGAGCCGACGGGTACCTTCGTCGCATAGCTCTGTATGATATGCAATGGTTCCTGTTCTTCCCGTCCTTGAGGTTTGAGCCTCTGTGATCTCCGAGGAGACGCATTTTCGAACTTCTCCCGTTCGTTAGTTAGGGGCTGAACGGAAGACTCCGCCTTCAGCCGCCCAGCTGTACCCTCGCCGGCTTTCGACTTTTGCACCCGCCTTTTACGAATTGGGATGTTACGAAAACATACATAGGCCGCGTTAATGTGATCATCCTCTTCAGTCTAGGAGCGAGTGGTGATAGTGCAGTGGTTAGTAGTTTCCCCAGAGGAAACGGAATTATTGAGCGAAGGACATCATACATTGAGCGAGGGACATATATTGCGCCCACCTCGGAGCGAGCGCCGTTGATGCCAATGTGGGTAGATGGTGAGAGCAATTGATGATAGAACAGAAGGTGGTCGAATCCAAGATGGCACAACGTGACCTTTGATCAAAAAAATTGATTAAAGCCGCCTTTTTCCCACAAGGAAAGCAGAATAGATACTCTTTTCTGTCAGGTCAGCTCAAAGAATACCCCAGGGAAACCTTGGAGGATGAGTTCGTGCAAACAGTTTGGTGACTAAGCGGAGCGCACCAGAGGTTTCTCGGGCTTGGAAGCCGCGCAACACACTGCATGTTAGTTGGCATTGTGCCGGCAAAACGTGACATTATATGGAGACCTATTTCCTTCGGTTTGAATTCGAGGTGATGGCCAGCGCGATTCTGAACGAAATTGTGTCCTTCGATTTCCTCCTGTTGGCCGTTTCCTTAATTCAGGAGCTTGGGAGTTCTTCCTTCTTGATAGAGGCGGTGCTGTATTTCGGCCGAGCCGACTCAATAGCGTCGGGAATCCCCGCAACACAGTGCGTGTTATTTGGCATTGTGCCGACAAAACGTGACATTTTTTGGAGAGCAATTTCCCTCGGTTTGAATTTGAGGTGAGAGCCAGCGCGATTTTGAATAAGACTGTCTCCTCCGATTTCATCTTGCGGGCCTAGTCGTTAATCCAGGCGCTTGGCAGCTGTTCATTCTTGACAGAGGCGGTGCTGTATTTCGGCCGGGCCGACTCAATAGCGTCGGGAATTCCCGTCAAAAAACACTTCCAGCAAAGAAAGATTCGGTGTAAAGTCGCTGGGTCCCCTTAAAATCTTAGAAGCTCGTGCCATCTGGATTCTCAATGTGAATCATCTGGGGCTCACTCATGAGCAACCCACGTGAACAATGTCACGCGTGACAAACCTTCCAAATCGGGCGTGATGTGAGTATCGGCAGCCTCGGGGAGCATTCTGAAGACGCAAGAAGATCCACTATCCAAATTTGTATACGAAGATTTGTTCTCTTACATATTAACTTGTGTAATGCAGCACCCCATATTTTTCTAACTAGTATTGAGTGTGCTGAAAGCAAAACAAGCCGACTGGTGCATAATATACAACACAATCATAGTTTCCGTAGCTTTCTGAACTCCTGTATGGCCCCTGACTGTTCAAATCGCTCAGATAGTCGTTAGGAATGGAGCTGACCAATAAGTTAGTCGGTGAATTTGGAGTCAGTAAAATTGGGATGAGGCTAAGGATATGCTTGAACGCAAGTCCAGCTGTGCGCCAAGTCATAATTTGTTAACTCCAAGACTTTGAACTAGGCAACTTTCATTGGGATAGTAATTTGGAATGAGTTGACTTGCCGCGAGTCGGCCAAATGAACAGATTAGAAATTCACCAAGTGAACAATGCCTCACGTTGTTAGTTTGGCCGGATCTGTGATAAGGATCAGACTCGCCGTGAGTCTAGACTAGTTGAGGATGTTAACATCTGGTCAATGAAACACTGAGGAAAGTGACTATCGTGTATCGCCGCCAGTTAGAGTTGAGACTTGAGCGAACAGGTCACTGGCCATTAGGTCTCAATTGACTGACTAGAACCAGAGAATAGAATTGAAATGAGACCCAAGGCCACAGTCAGATAGCCTAGTTGCGAACAGACTAGGCTGAGGACTACAAATGGGACTACATGACTCGGACTGAGTAACACCGGGCAGTCATGTGGTTCAATGGGGTGACAGCTGAAACCTGATCTCACTCGCCACAAGTCCACTAGTTATCAGGTTCCTAAGGACTGGTCACTAATTCACTGTGAGGCTCTGGTGCACTGGAGTGTCACGCCGCGAGTCTAACTGAGTAAAAACAGTACCCAAGGACCATTAGAATGGAGAGGATTAGCTTTCAAGTAGTCGGCGCAAGAGTCACTTCGGTGAACCATGGTAACAGAGCATGCCATAGTGGCGACATACCCAGGATAGCATATGGTTCATCTCGAAAGGGAGACTTCCTACCCACGGCTGAGAATACGTTCAATACCATTGGCCACTGACCCGTCGGAGGTGTTCTAACAAGTTTATCCTACAGTTCCTTTCATCTCCATTCGTAATTCACAGTTTGTATAAAAGCTACTCAGTTTCGTTTGTATTACCCAGTAAATTATCTACCCGGGAATTGGGCTACATAGTGGACTCCTGAATTGAAAAGACATTGATATTCAGATATAACTGAAGGAAACAAGTTTTGAAGTGAATTGAGTTGCCAAGCAGTATACTTAAGTGCTACACAAGATTGCGCCCTCTGAATACCACTCACTCAAAAGGACGTACGGTCGGCATGGTGTGTCAATAATAACTGAATAATTGGTTCTGCCCACTGCTCTGATCATTGAACCAGGGCTCACGGAACTCTCCATATCGAGCGTGGCTGTGCAGGAGTCACGGCTCAAATCAAAAGTGCGATATTCTCGCTCGTGGGCACTCCACAGCACCACTGGCTGCGATATTCTGGCTCACAATTAAGGGCTCGCAATTAAGGTTTGATGATAAAAGCTTAAATCGGTCAAGTATTTCCTTATCCCTGCCAAATACAGCCGTTTTCACACGCTCAGAAAAGCGTGACTTGATATGGAGAGCTAATCAAATGCGGCAAATTGACAGATGATACCCACAATCCTGCGACAAATACAACACTTTCTGGGTCCTCAGAATTGCCATGGCGCACTCTGGGCATTTACACGGACCCAAACGAGGTTCTTATCAACCAGCACGGTCACGGGCTCGCGCAAAGGCACTCGGGTGCGCAATTTGAGGCTTCGCAGCAGGCAGAGAATTGGCAACCTTAAGCTTGCTACGTTTTACAGCTCTTTGCGGTACAACAGGCGCGGAGTGTTTTTTTTTTTTTTTTGGCCCTTTTTGACTAGGACAGTCGCTACAGATTCAATCCTCGTCCGATTCCTTTGAAAATATGCTCATTAGAATCACGCTGAACGTCCGCAGCGAATGGTGTCTTACGATTTTTGATGCCATCAAGAAATAACCTTTTCATCATTTTCAGCATGTCCCAGCATAGGACAGCTGTAACTTTGATTTCTGATGCTCAATCAACCTGGATTTTTTACACAATGTCTTTCAGAATATTACCTAAATAATGGTATACTGGGATAGTCAATGTGGTCAAAATTAATTCCATATTGTGCTTTTTTTGTGGGGCATGATTTCACTGTCCCAATGCACAGTGTCCTATCTAGATAATATGCCCACGAAACTTGCCACAAGGGTCCCATTGTGTAAATACCATGCATATGTATAGCATATTCGGGAATTAGGTCAATCCAAGCCCTGTGATCAAAGTTACAGCTGTCCTATGCTGGGACATGCTGAAAATGATGAAAAGTTTATTTCTTGATGGCATCAAAAATCGTAAGACACCATTCGCTGCGGATTTTAAGCGTGATTCTAATGAGCATATTTTCAAAGGGATCGGACGAGGATTGAATCTGTAACGACTGCCCTAGTCAAAAAGTTCCAAAAAAAAAAAAACGCTCTGCGCCTGTTGTACCGCAAAGAGCTGTAATCTGATTGTTCTCTTTGTTTTGACCCAGGTTTTCGAGATCACTGAGTCGATACTCTGTGAAAAGAGCAACGGCGACCTGGCTGACTATCATCGTGCTCCTGCGGCTTCACCCGACCTTCGAGGTCTGCCCTTGATTTTCATATTCTGTCCACTATTGACGCTGTTCTAGATTCCCTACAGTAACAATAATTCGTCGGTCCCTGAACACGCAGGGATGCCCACACCCGCGAAAAAAAGGCCGGCCCCGCGCGGACCGCAGGGTACTTATCCAAGGAACACTACTATACTTGCGCCAATTCTTTGTATAATATTGTTCTGAAATACATATAAAATCGATAAAAATAATAGGAGCAGAGCGTGCAGGGCGCGCCCCTGCGCAGCCACCTGCCCGATTCGCACACTGTAGGTTCACTGGATTCATCCAGTTCAATGCCATGAACAAGTCCTTTCTTGACTAGTTTCCGAGCGGCCTCGTGCGCTACATGTCCCATCCTGCGATGCAATTCATTGATGGTGACTTTCTCTTTTGCAGCTCCAGCAAATTCGGTTGCCGGTTTTGGGTGCGGGGTGAAAACACGGTAAAGTCCGCTTTTCTCGTTGATCTTGCCAATTGGTTTACGATCCTTGTCGAAGATACGACATACCGTTTCTGGGTTTCCGCGGTGACGGTGAAGCTCGAAGAACATCGATGTCGGAGGCGACACACTAAACTGATTCGGTTGAGGTTTTCCTATCTGCTTTTCACTGAGGAAAGCTGTCACAGATGTTCACCATGAGCTGTAAACAAATGAAAAAATAAGCAAAGGTCTTGTGCAATATACAGATCTTTTAGACTATAGTGAACTCTGAGGGATAAATCACCTGTCTTCAGTGTGATACAGCTACACATCCTCGAAAAATCCGGTTACCGATGTGCAATGATATATGTAACAAATATTGCAATCACCAATTCGTTTGATCTGTTGAAATCTTGGGCTGCACCTAGTAGTGTTAATCTCTATCGGAAATATTTACAGTAATTTTCCTGCTGTTCAATTGCGAAGCACGGGACACCCAATTGCGTGGAAAATCAGTCAAGTATCACGTATAATCCTTACTACCTCTGCTTCGGAAGTACTGCTACATAGCCTTCCTCGCCAGGTATAGCGTAACTTAGAAACTCAACTCAACTCAGTCAAGTATCCTCGCTCGCAGGGTGTCCAAAAAATCGGAAGATAACACTGGAAATATGTCAAGTCACGCGGTTCAAAATGTAGACCATTGTGGTAGGGTCACGCCTTTCAAATTGTAGCCTGAGAGACTGAATAAATGGGATTTCATCATCATCATCAAATTGTCAACGATTCAATGATTGTATGCAGGGCGATTAGGAGGTCAAAGAACCAAGCCGTTGTATGCTTCCTGCGCTTGGTGGTCCGTATCTAAAGCGGATCGATTTTTCCTAATTTTGGCCAGTTTCCAGCAGAATGGCTGTCCTGGCCTCATTTCTTAGCCGTTTTCTTCGGGAGTAGGCTCATCTGAGTCGTGTTGTAGATACGGAGGGAATGGCATATACGGATCTTTACATACAATCTCAGACGATTTACTGGCTCAGATTTCGATATTTGGGGGTGCTGAAGTGCAGAAAGCTTCTCACAATGTTGATGCAAATACTGAACGAGAGGCCATCCGTTGAGTTCAATCATCTACGCTTTGAACAGTCCGAGTAGCTTTATTTACAGCTCTTTGCGGTACAACAGGCGCGGTCCGTTTTTTTCCGTTTGGCAAGTTTTCATGAGAACAGCTGCTCTGAGCTTAATTCTTAACCGTTTCCCCTCAAAATAGGCTCATTCGATTCGCATTGAAAATCCACAGCGAATGGAATACCGGTATTTTTGATCCTTTTACGTAATAGAATTTCTTCCGGAAAAACTGGCTTTGAGTAGGACACCTGTAGCACTCGGAATACTGCCCTGATTGGCCTAATCTTTGGATATGCTATACATCTGATGTGACCCTAGCCAATGTGGGTGTTTACCGAGCTTAATGTACTCAAACTTCTATGGACAGCTCTACTTATGGTAGTGTCTGGATATCTACTTCGCTAAAGTGGGCATTAAATCATAATCACTCAGCATGTAATATAAATAAACACGCCGTTGTCTAGGGCCGCATCAGATGTATAGCATATCCAAAAACTAGGCCAATCGGGGCAGTATTCCGAGTGTTACAGGTGTCCTACTCAAAGCCAAGTTTTTCCAGAAGAAATTCTATTACGTAAAGGATAAAAATACCGGTATTCCATTCGCTGTGGATTTTCAATGCGAATCGAATGAGCCTATTTTGAGGGGAAACGGTTGAGAATTAAGCTCAGGGCAGCTGTTCTCGTGAAAATTTGCCAAAACAGAAAAAAACGGACCGCGCCTGTTGTACCGCAAAGAGCTGTAAATCTAATCGCCTTTAAAAATCCGAGTGAACTCCAAGTGGCACGATTCCAGACAGTTTCTGCTTGGCTGTGGCGGACTGAATAAATGGGATTTCATCATCAACATCCAAGTGATATTCACCGTGGTGGAGGCGCTATAATGTCAAAATGAGATAAATGCGCATCCTCGTTCTTTAGTGTACTAACCGGCAAAATCAATAATACTGTCTGTATCTAGGTTGTTCGTATGCGGCGGTGTGCTGGTAGTAGCGTTATAGCTTTGCGCCGGCGCAGCCCACGGGATTACTATCGGTTGATCATGACTGGTGTAATACTGAAAGGGCGGTTGAAATTCATGTGGGCTGGGGTGCTCTCTACAAGAGTGCGGCGGATGATACGAGTGTCCGCAACTATACATCCGAGCAGGTGTCGAGATGTTCTGAGGATAATAATAGTACCGAGATCTGTGACGTCGGGCTGATTGTAGTCGATAAGACATTGCGGTTCTTCTGGCAGGCCGACCTATCCAAAAAATGTGAGACTGGAGGGAACTTGGCGAGAACTTAAGCTTTATGAAGTATATCCGCTTACCGCCAGGCCAAAGACCAACCCCAGCCCCGCCGTACCTTTGTTACCTCGTCCACCGGCTCCTCGGACTCGGGATCTATTCCGACGAGTCCAAATTTAATCCTGACATATTTCAGAACTGTATGTGGTGGTCGGCAATGCTCCGCCAAATTCAAACTCCACGCGGTCTCTAGGTTCCTTAGTGAAAAGTGGATAACTTTTCATCCTCTATCGATTAAGACCCCTTTATTCTTTCTGTCACCGGAAGAACATGTTGGTATCTACAAATAGGGAATTAAAAGTTATCCGTCCTCAACTACTGTACCATTTCGACCGTAGGTTCAAAATTGATGGCATCATCGATGTCCGGAATCCCGAGAAATTTGTTTTGAATTACATAAGGCGATTTTTGCACACATCAAAAAATTGGCTGTGACCGTGACCTGAACCTACGGTCGAAATGGTACAGTAAGACAGGACCTCTGATTATACCTTTCGAGCCTAGGTCCGCAGGCGGACAAAAATTTGAGATTTTGGGTCCAAAGGCTAGGTCAGAAACGGACAAAAATTGGGTCTGGAGCCTCGGTACCCTAGGCCACGCAGACGGACTCCAGCACTCTGGTGGTAACCTAGGTAGGAAGACGGACAAATGTAGATGGTGGAGTGGTATTATTCCCAAATCTCTACCTATTATGTTGTAGAGGGACTGCCAGTTCAAACCTTCCTGCGATCCTTTTTGCTTTTCCAAATGCATTCCGGGTTCTTTTATACACGTCATTTCCGACGCCGCCAAGCTATAAGCATACCCACATCAATCTCCAAAATTCGTAACTTGCGCCGGCTCACCCCGCCCCCACGCAAATTGATTGCGACGAAGATTTTGTTGCTATCGACTGGATCCGGAAACTGAAGACCTGGTCCGATCCCGCTCGTCGTGGTCTTCGCAAAGAATCCGTACTAGAGATACAAACGGAGAAAAAAGATGACGCCGGAAGATGACGCTGAGGAGTAGTAGTAGACTTAGAGACGTTGTTTTCCTATCTAGAATGGTTGCGCAGCACCGAAAAACGCGTAAAACACGCGAAAAAGTGAAGAAGACAGCCTGGGAAGGCTATACCAGCTCAGGCGGACAAAAATCGAGAATTTTGGAGAGGCTAGGCCCCAGACGGGCAAAAATCGAAAATTTGGGCGAAATCCTGGGCGGACAAATATGGTGAATTCGGAAAATTTTTGACCTACCGTAAGGGGAAAGGGAATGAGATTGTAAAGAAAATACTACGGTATCACAACATTTTCGATTTTCGGTAGGCGTCGCTTCCGCTTCGGGGTAGGTTCCTCCTCGACCCCCGACTTGTCCTGTGCTGTGCTAGGCGGGCAACGTGTGGCCAGAGGCGCATGGGTACATCGAGTGGCAAGCCACACTTGCGTGTCACGACGGAAGGTGAGGCCTCCCCACCGGGGACAGGCTGCGAATTCTTGTTTTTGCTCCCCTTGGGCCGTCCGCGTCCGGGTTTCACAGGTGCTCCGGGCGGTGTTGCTGGGACTCAGATCGTGAAGAAAACACCGCTGGTTGCTCACGAGTCACCTGAGGCAATATACTCTTTCGCAAGCTCCTGCTTGGTGGCCGGTTTGGGGTCCTCGTGCACAGGGTTCGAGGCGTACAATGATATGTGTTCAAAGCCTATCAAGGCGAGTGCAAAATACTGCCAATTTCTGGAATCTCCCTCGGACAGAAGAGCATGATTATATCATCCCTGTCGTTTGCTGGAGCCGCATGACCTATCCGCGAATTGTCCTGGACGGGCAATGAATCTAAGGATTGAATCAAACAGGCTCAAGCTTGTACCAAGTAAAAATAAAATTTGCATACCCAGGTTACTCTGGCATCATCTGATGATGCACCTTAGAAAAGAGAAACTGAGAACCATCGGGTAGCCTGAGAGAGCATAGTCAAGTACTGTCCGGATTACCCTAGAGATTGAATCACCTCAAGACGCTTCTGTCTTCAGGTCTTTCTGTGGTGCACACTGAGGACACAGACAATAATAGTGCTGTTCAAAGTTGTCCCTACTTGCTTCCTACTCTGGCTCCTACTTCTCGCCTAGCAAGCAATTCTGCTCAGATTTCCACAAAAATGAAAAGGATGGCTTTTGTATACGCCTACAACATCCCTGCATAATTTCCTACTCAATTTATTAATTAGTTCTCAAGAAGGAAGCAAGAGTAGGAAAAAATTGAATCAACTTTGAACGCCCAGGTCGGCATTTTGCCTGAGTAGGAGAACTTCCCCTTATTTTTTTACATAATCCCAGTCATGGTACACTTTGGAAACACAATATTTTTGACCTATTTACACATACTTTCTAAGCTGTGAATTTATTTTTGGAAAATATGGAGTGGAAGTACAAAAAGGGACAAGAGAAGGAGCTAAATTTCGGCAGTAGGAGCACCAAAGTTCCTTTTCCTGTCAAACTTCCTACTTGGGCTGTTCCTACTTTACAAGTAGGAAAACAAGCAGGAAGTCGAGTAGGAGCCGAGTAGGGGCAACTTTGAACGACACTAATTTCAAAACACAATTCCTACTCACTTCTCTTCCAAAATCTATGAGTTGAGGCCGTTGGTAGTAGTCTAGTTGGTAAGACCTCCTCCATGGAACCCCATCGTTGATGGGTATTAAATATCCCCGGTCATTCGATGATGACCGAGTCAAGGGGGGTCGGCATTAAAATTTCGGATATAGGGTGGGAGGGGGGGGGTCCCCAGGAGGGCCGAAAAAAACTTCTACCTATATGTTAGTAGGGAAGGAAAAGAGGCCCCACAACACCTTTCTGGGCCTTTAGGAGGTTCCAAAGGCTTAAGTTCACAGTTGGGAGCTCAAACGGGGCATGTACGGAGCTGAGGAGTGCTCAGTTTAGTTTTTTAGATCTAATGTGGGCCACATAAGACTGAGAAAAAGTTGAATTTAATACAGTAACACCCATAGAATAGTTGAATAACACTGGAACGATGTCCTCGACGATGTGCAAAAACATCGTGAATTTTGTGGCCAAATTGGGGTGGTGGCAGTGAGGATGCACATGACCGGAAAGAGCGGTCCGCCGCCAGGGGTGGGAAACTCCTTCCCTTTATGGAAGGAGAGGGGGGAGGGGGGGGTCCAGGGAAGGTCGAAAAAAACTTTTCGACCCTATATCCGATTTTCGAAAGCCGAACCCCCCTTGGACCGAGTATCGCGCGTAGTGTCACGGGGCCTCCCCGGCTGTTTTGCGGCTCAGTTGTCCGGACCACATTTCAAAAAATGTCCTGCTTCATCGATCTGACCTCCGAGTCCTCCGTTCACGGCGGGAATCTCGTGTGCCATATACACCACGATTTCATCGCCCTGTATACGAGAGACCGGTCTTCACTTGTGCTCGGACGACTTTGCAATATATTCTTTATTCGTGATTGGGCGATCCAGTACAGCTTCAAGCAAGGGAATACCATGAAGGAACACAATGGATAATAACTAGATGTGTGCGATGTCCTCAATCGTCGGGCACGCTCGTTGTCATCCAAACACCCTTGAGTGCATCCATCCCTTTAACCCGTCCCTCGACCTTCCAACACTGCTTGAGCCACTGTGAGTAGTCGGATCATGTTCTTGGCCGTGCACGTCCTCCGCTGCGTCTTTTCGGCGCCACCATTCCTCCTCCCTGCCCCATTTTCGAGGTCGCTGAGTCAGCAACGGGCACGTGCAACTGTCTATCTGCACCGCCACCACTAGAACTTGAAGCATCAAATTTTGAGCGCCGTTCGCGAGTATGAATGAATTCTGCCTACCATGTGCAACCGGCACGAGTTGCTTTTCTCTCTACTTGCCTTGCGACACGGTATATGTTCATCACAAGCACGGAACGAAGTCAATCGAACAGTGTGATTATCCGAAATCTCCGTGAATAATCTCAGTCACTCCGTTCCCTGTTCTTTGCTTCAAGTTCGTTCCGATCAACGTTCGAAATATTGCATCGAATCCATATGATACCTTTGAAAGCAAGCTGGTATTATATGGTCCTGTAGAACAATTTCTCGGCCTCTTCCGATTTCAATGAGCACTGGACACGCATTTAGCTGCACTCGAAGTCCAGCTTGAACAAAATTTCGCCTGGAGAATCAGTTGCTCGCTGATTTCAGCCATCCTTGTGCCGAAAGTTGTCTTGCAGTGCACTCACCGAAGCCTCAATTATGCCTCTGCGAGTCCGACGCTATCTGGTCCTGCTGTTATATCCTCAATATCTCCTCTACCTCAAGTTGTACGGGCCTGCGTAAGTTAATTCAACCCAAAGCCCTTGCAATAAAATTTTGGCTTGGAGATTATCATGTCCAGCAGCATCTGGTTGCCATGTGAATTCCCATCTCCAGAAATTCAGAAAGCCACTCTTGGAGTATCATGTTTTCTCTGAGTTTGTTGAAATTTGGGGATTGGAATGGCTACAGCGTCAAATCCGCTCCTCCAGCAAGCAGTTCCTGGTGCATGGACAAGGTGAACAACGAAGGACAAACCTTCCCGCGGCACTCCGGTGTATCTGCAGCATTTTCTATGGATTGTGAAGACAGTGAGACACATAACACGTCAAACGCATCGCGTCGCGATGTTCTTCTGTTCAACGCCTTCCTCTAAACACCAGTGGCCTTGTAATGCAAGGGGCAAGGCAGTGGAGCATCATAAACATATACGAGCTTGATTTCGATCATTTGGGTGCTGTCAATCTGAATTCCGCACTTTGGTGTCTTTTGCTGTATCCAAAAAAGCGGACATTTCTGAGGGTTTCACAAACCCAGAACATGGTCCCCAAGTCGATTAATTACATGTTGATAATGTCCATACACTCAGATCTCTGAACAGGCCTCAAGTTATTTTGAATTTTGATTTGTTAGACTCTAAATCTGGGACCGACTGAAGGACCAATTTCATTTGTTTTGGCACACATACAACATACTATCCCCCCCCCTCCCCGCCGTCTAGGACAAACCTAGAACTCGGACAAACAATGTTTTCTTATCCAATACTTGACCATTTCCCAGGATTTTTGGCTTCACAGAGACATTAGGAGGTAGTCTGAAGATCTAGGGCGCAAAACACGTGCAACCCCATACCCTTGCAATATATATTACGGAAGGAAATTGGCAACTGTGGTCATTTTAGCTGATTTTGCCTATATTCCGCCATTGGGCATTCTCCCTGAAGTCATATTACCTCGGAAACCACCATACAGTATACCCTGACATCGTAAGAGTACCCATATCAAAATTCGGAGGCATACAGATCCTATAGCTGTCACAATGAACCGAAAGATCACGCCGGGCCCGCCAACTCGATGCAAAAATGATCGCAAGACATTCATTGCTGCCCATCGACCATCTTGTGGTCGCCTCAACCTATCCCTCATGCGTACTATAGGCTCTATTGGGGGGCACTACCCTATGAATTTCAGAGGCACTACGATGCGACCTGGGTTGTATGCGTGGTCGGCAATAGGAAATTGAGGTGTTACCTACAACTCGGACATCCAGAAAAACCCCACCGTTTTCCCAATTCTTGACCATTTCTCATCAAGTAAAATTTGAGACAGTGGTATTAGATAGATTATTAACGATCTATGTACTCGGCCTGGGCCCAGACACCGTCACTAAAATGCTATTCATCGATTTTCCTTGAGTGTCCGGGATCTAGGGGGGGGATAGTAGATTATGTCCTCTGTGGTATATTATGCATAATTCAAGTGTTCTCTACGCCTCACATTTGGACAGAGGCGGCTGCAGATGCTAAAAAGTCGATTTGCCATTGAAATCAAGCATTTGGCGGGGAGACCAAATCAGAACAAATAGACATTTATTCAGGCCGACTGCCGGTCCCCACTGTAATCCTTGACCCTTTGAAACGCGTGAACCTATTGCCTCACTGTAATCCTTGACATTTTGAAATGCGTGACCCTATTGCACATGAATTGCCTGACCTTACTGGGGTTTTTCATTCAAATCGACAGGGGGTGTGACGCGTGACTCGATTTACCAGTTCGACATTTCGACAGCAGCCGAATTTTCGCGTGACACCCCCCAAAATTTCGACATTCTCACGAAAATTTTCGTCTTTTTATGGTTTTCAAGCAGTTTTGAAGCCTGCGTGACAGCTTGGAGGTTCGACAGAGGCTCGGGTGACGCGTGACCGCGACGAAAATTCGTCCTCGACAGGGGGGTGCGTGACACGTGACTGTCGATTTGAATGAGAAACCCCAGTATTCGCTCACTGCCATCCTTGACATTTTGAAATGCCTGACCCTATTGCCCTCACTATAATTCTTGACATTTTGAAACGCATGACCCTATTGCGCTCGCTGTAATCCTGATGCGCTAGCTGGAAGAAGGATCGGACAATGACAGTAGTCTCTTATAAACAGACGCTACAACAATATGGTGCTCGTACCTCGCATGTTGTAGTCTGTCGAGAAGGTTGATGTGTTGATCGCTGGCCGCGTTATTACAAATCACAAAAACAATTCGGATGCTGGTATGCATTCCAGAACAAGTTTTTCACAAATATGAAGTCAAATTAGTATTTATTAGCATAAATTGAGCAACTTTCTCACCCAACTTGTGGCGGCCGAGTCGAAGAACCTGGAGTTTGAACTTTGATGGCTCAACAGATGACAAATCCTGACATAATCTGCTCTTTCTATTCCGCGAGAATGGAAATTGAAAAATAAAAATTTGAAGACACATTTGGGGTCAGACATGGATTTAAATATCCTTTCTCTCTCAAAGTTTGAGGATGGGGGTCCTGGAGGTGCTAAATAGGCATGGCAAAATTTCAAACTCCGACGATTATATAATAACGCGGCCACCAAACACGGTGGCACGGTTAACAACAGACTACAATGACGGCTACTCTAGGCAAGTTGTTTTTCAATTTTAAGTGGGTTGTACATAGTGCTAACAGCTAGGCAGCCCGTTACCGAAGAACGTAGAGGAACCGAGCCCTGCAGCTCTTCTGCAGGCATATCTTGAAAAGCAAGAGAAACTTGCTGAAGATGAGAAGAAGAAGAAGGCAAAAAAGGAAAAATCATAAATTGTAATTACCCTTTCGAATCGTCAGTAAGCCGTCATCGCGTCATTTCGCCCTGGAAAAGTCAAGCATCTGTCACCACTCAAAAATAAAAATAAAATCGGGCCAGGGCAAGTTTTCTCCAGGTATTTTGGCCAGTTTTAACTGCTAGCAAGTCTTCAAAATCGCTGTTACATAAGTCAACACAATTATTGGACCAATCCTCTCAGGTGCTTCTGACTCTTGCAAGGACCGGGGATTTTGCAAGGACCGCGGAATGACTGTATATATTTGTGTTCAACTGAGGGCATCCGCACTAACAAGTACCCGGGGAAGATATAAAAGTCACCATTAACTAAACTCACTCCGTTCCCATGTTTCCACTCAGTAGTCCGATGGACTCGTTCTATGATCTACCGGTCTCCCGTTTTCCGATGGTGGCCCCCAGCCCACGACGGTGGCCCTTGCGTCGTTGTCCCCGTCTGCGGCTGCTCACCCTCGGTCTTTTTACCGCCGTCGTAACCACCTTAGTCCTGGTTGGGTGGCCTGCCGACCAGGTTCCCGGAAACGTTGCAGTCGTGAAAGGATTGGTCGCTGTAGATGACGGCAATAGTTTGGGGTCCACACAGTCAATGGAATCCACCCACTGGTTGGGTGAGGCAAGAGCCTCAGGAACTGCCAAGGTTCCCACACAGACGGTCCTAAACTAGCAAGCGCAACATAACGTAGAAGCGCAGCACGAATTGTTCAGCGCATTTCCGCTACACATAGAAAAGACCAGTAAAGGTGACCAATCTAGTGGGCAGGAAACCATTATGAAAGGGTAGCGTGACTGAAGATTACTCCCAGTATTACAGGCAGACCAGCAATGCAGTGCCAATACCGCTTGGGGCGGCACTTGGTAGGAGTATCGGTAGGGCGCTGATATTCGATGTCCAAACTCAAGTGTGAGGGGCATGAGCAAGCCCAGCCCGACATTCTGATGCATTTGATGCGATCGAGATATGCTGATGTGCCATCAAAAGACCCGAAACAAGAAATTGTCGATTTTTCAACCACGGAGAGATTTTTTTCTCGGACATCTTGAATCACCCAAATGAAAGATTGAGATGTGCCATTCGATTCTATGATTTGAATCACAAAAATATACAGGCAATGAAGTGCTATGTGGCCCCCCAAAATGGCCATTTTGGCGTGAAATTGCCCCAAATAGCGAAAAATGGGCCAAAAGTGGCCGTTTTCTGGGCCCGTATCTCGTTATTGCCCGTATATTTTTGCATGATTCAAGTTGGTAGATCGATGTGAAAATCTTGGGCTTTAATTTTGGGTGGTTCAGATTCTTCTGAAAAAAATCACCTATTCAGTCAAAAGAACACTGAGTTCTTGTTTAGCTCAGCCTGATGGCGCATCAATCGAATTTGATGCCATCAATTGTGCCAGAATGTCGGCCTCGACTTCTTTGTGCCTCCTGTACTCGAGTTTGGGCGAAGATGTCCCGTGGGCCTTTGAGAGTCACAAAAAAGAAAATGGTTTAGTCCGCAACACCGTCGAAATCCGCGCACTTTTGAGTTTGCTAGGAATCCAACAGTTACCATCGTAAAACTCGTGACCTGTAAAAGGAGCCCTGATTATCCCTTGGTAGGTCGAATACCGAGTTCGGATAAAATTTTGAGAAAATTTCGACCAAAAAAACCCAAAAGTGACCGCCTTTGGGAAAGAAGCATTTTGGCCGCCTCAGAAACCGTGGGAAAATAAAATTAGTTCGGTTAAAACTCATTTTTGGGCCCAAAATCGGTATTCGACCTACCAAGGAATAATCAGGGCTCCTCCTGTAATTGAATTTTCTCAAAATTGCGAGGCCGACGGCACTCGGCCTCCGCGTGCACGTGCAATTTACACTGTTTCGGCCGTGGTCTGCATGTATAAGGGAGCAGTTGACGAATTTAGGGTTTGAACAGGCGCCTACTGTTCAAACTGTAGTTTTGGACCTCCCACGAGCACAATTTTGCCCAACTGGGTACAGCGGCAGTGCTGGAGAATTTCTATGTAGAATTTTGTAAAATTGCGAGGTCGGCGGCACTCGGCCTGCACGTGCACGTGCATTTACACTGTTTTGGCCATGATCAGCATGTATAAGGGAGCAGTTGACGAATTTAAGGTTTGAACCGGCGCCCACTGTTCAAACTGTATATAGTCGGGAGCATACTTAAGTGGGAACACGGAATGAGGAATATCATATATATTGATGTTTTCGAGGTCCTATGCGCTAGCCAGATCACTCAGCTACATCAAATCAAAAACCTAGGCAGATCGGGACCCTACAGCTGAAGATATAGGGATCCTGCTCTAAAATTGGCATTTTGGGGCTGGAGCATCAATCATTTTCTCAAAACCCTGAGCCCCAGGTTCCATGCCCTCCGGATTTTTAATGCGGAGAGAATGAACCTATTCCCAAGGCAAGCAGTTGGGAATCAAGGCCAGAATCATTGTTCTGGCGAAAATGTGCCAAAAACAGAAACGTTTGATGCACATCAGGAAAGTCCAAAGTTGCCCCACAGATGAAAGGCCAGCTATAGGGGGTCTGGCGGGCTATGCGGGCCTATGACAGTCTATGGAGATGTCTTGAGCAGCTATGCCTGTTTGGATCGACATGGTGAGCCCTCATCTCCCCTGCAAAAGGACCGAGGCATTAACACGGAAACTGAGGGGACAGTTCGAACTGAAATTTCGCTTGCTCTCACGCCAGCAAGACCCCGTCAAAATCTGAGTTGAAATGGTTCCATACAGTCCAATTTAATGTTTCGCTGCGAAACTCGGCACCCCGCGCCGGGGAAGCATTGCAACTGTTTGGATTGACATGGTGAGCCCTCATCTGCCCTGCAAAAGGACTGAGGTATTAACGCGGAAACTGAGCAGACAGTTCGAACTGGAATTTTGCTGGCCCTCACGCCAGCAAGACCCCGTCAAAATCCGAATTGAAATGGTTCCATACACCTTATATTCCTGCGGTCCTTTTGATTTCTTTTCTTTTTGTGCGTCTTTCGGCATTGGGATGTGGAAATGGGATGTAAATTCAAAGGTGGAGGCAAGTGATGGTGGGCAGGGCTCAAAAATCCATTTTGTGTACCGAATATACGTACGGCGGATTTATCTGTCTATGGGCCTCTCGCGCTCCGCCTGGTTCTGGAACCTGTCACTCTTGGGGATGGAGCCTTTTCAGCGGTTGTCGGGGTAGGAACAGAGTCCAAGTCACCGGCCTGTGGTTGAGCATTGAGCAACAGAACCTGGAAATGTGCAGAGCAGATCTCGGACCTCGTCAGCGTTCAACGTTCAGGACAAAGCCGGCGTGATCTCTATTTGCCCACAAATTGAAATCTATCGTCTATCGAGTGATATGAACACCATGGCAAAAAATAAATTGAAGATGATGCACACCCATAACGTCCATCCAGCCCGAAGTATTGTCAAAGGCTGCCTTCGGACCTCCTGGGCCGTTAGAATACAAATGCGTTCAGATTGATGGCAAAAGTCAAGCACATATCGAACGTCGCAATGCATCCCATAAGGATTGTTACGACGAGCATGGGCTTGCTGATCTCACCGGACCGTTTCCATCGATTTTTAGTTCTGAGGAGCGCCTTGAGGCAAAAACCGAGGGTGACGACGTAGATACCCCGAAGATGGACTCGAGGAGCTGAGTGAGCAACTGGGATTCAGCTGGAGAGAAAGGCGCCATATCAACCAGCGCAGAGACTTTCGCAACTCGGTGGTATTGCCCGGACAATCTGATCCATCACCATGCGCCGATTCGCCAGGTCTTGCGGCGCTTTGGCGATATCCATACATGGGGCCAACGCGATGGCGTTTGAAGAACAGTTGCTGACCTTCCAACGAGGGGCATCAGGCATAAAGTCGGAGTCGGACGGGTCCTCCCGGTCTGATTCCCCATCAGATGACATGGGGTCGACACCCTTGATGTGTGCCAGGTACTTGCGGGCAAGCAGCACATGTTCGCCGTTTGCGTCGTACCTGACGGCTGTTAGTGTGAGACCGAAGCGGCACAATTCCCACCTACGGCACGCTGGGCATTCGATGCAATGCCTTGGTGACCAGGTCGTCCATACCTCGGAATCTTGAAGAGATTATTATGGCTGTGAATAAGGAGATGCTCTATACAGTATACCTCTCCCCATTTTGAAGCGCGAGGCGTTTCTCCACAGGCGGCTCCGTAGGCATCCGGGGGAGTTTCTTTGGAGCGGGTCCGGGACGCATGCACGCGGGCCCGGGATGCAGGCGCTACTGCTGCGACGGAATGGGTAGGCTGTCTGTCATTCCTGGGGTAGTCAGCTCATGTCCGACCGCGCTCCGGTGGTACAAACATTACATACCAATTGCTTGTGTCCTCGGGCTCTTTCGAATGCGTGGCAAGCGTCGTAGACGCTCAAGCTCGGCTGTAACACTGCTGAGAAAATGGATGAACATTACTTGGGAGTGCATACATACCGACACGAGCAGCCCTTGCGCTTGCTCGCTCATTGGGCTATTTTTCGACAGTTCTATGTACTCATTCTGCCCCCTAGTCGACTATCGACATTTGCGTCGGCAGTTCTATTGTGAGTTTCACAATGCGGACTTGAATATATGAACCATGGGGATGCCATACTTACTAACCATGGGTAGCAAATCACGACATTCATTGTACCTCCTTGCGCTCCCCTTCTTCCACCTTTGCGGGCACATCATCTTCCCCATCTTCACTAGGAGTAGTGGTGACAGAGGTGCCAGATTCGAGATCAGGGGTAGGAACCTCTGGGACAATGGTTGGAAGGTTCCTAAGGTCTGTGATGACCTCTGTCGAACCGGAGCTCCTCCCACGCTCGAAGAAGGTGACATCCCAGGATTTCAGCAGGGTATGGGCACTCGAGACACTTCCACCTCGACGCGCAATGCCTTCAATTTTCTGGACGGAAAAAGAACTGGGACACCTGGTCTTTTAAAGTTCAGTCAAAACTCGACGATGAAGAGCGCTGGAAGTTCATTAGCGGCCCCTGGGTCTTTTCTACCATGATTGTGCAGCGGACTGCCGTAGTCCCGGCCACAGGCACTTTTGAGGAAGAAACTACGAACCCAGGTGTTGCCATGGCTGTGGGCGCCTGTCTATCGAAAGTTACTCAAGTCGTGTATAGACACTTTCATAGACAGACGGTCACCGGTCTACCATCGCTGATGGCCACTGCTGATGCTTGCGCCGCTAACTCTACGGTTTAAAACAAGCTACTCCAAACACAAAATTTCGGCTCCGTTGTCCTAACTAAACACATGGTAGAAACGGACAACATGAAGAAAGACCCGCGAGATAGTAGAGGGAACTGCTCCTGGGGAAGAACAATGTATACAGATCCCCACTCTTCCTTTGCGCGGATTGTGAGCATACTGAGTAAACGAGGTATGCTTAACAAGCCCCGGCAGAGGCGCCGCCCGGAGGCATAAAAGACATCTTTTGAGGCTTGCGGACACAGCTCGTGCTGGCATCGCGAAGGGTGAGAGGAAGACAGAGTTGGGCACCGGTCATAAGTTGAAGAAGGATTTATCGCATGATGGTGTGAACCCACAAAAGCAACCATCTAACGAAATTGCCTCCGACATCTTTTTTGGCGGCCAAAATGTCGTCGGCTTAGTCTGTCCGACTCATGCCACGGTTCTTCAGAAGGCCAAAAAGTAAATGTCGACGACAAACTGTGACTTCAAATTCCTCCTCGAGGGCAATGATACGAGTGCGAGAGTGCTCGATATATTGGGAGAGATAGGCGAGATTCCCGACGATGGCCTCGTCGGACGCCATTTGCGGTCTGACTCTGAGGGAAGGGCTCGGCTACGGTGTTTGTTGCAGCCCAAAAGAATTGCAAAAAATGCGCCCAAAAAGGAAAGAGGAGAAAAAGAGAGAATTCAGAGCCTAGTGTGGGGCGCGGGTACGGGTAAAACCCGCGGGTTTCCAGGTCGGGTCGGGCGGCTCCGGGTAGCGGGTCAGCGGTTTGATAGACCCGGACAATACCGTTAACCGACCCGCGGTATTACAGGTATTTGCGGGTACAGGAGGTAAATATTGATTTATTCAGACCAAAAAGGCAAAAAAAGAGTAAACTATGCTGTGCAGTCTGCATGCATTCAGCCAGCTCTCCCATCCCAACTTGGTAGCCATAAACTTTGAAAGTGGCAGAAAGCGGCATGGAATGCCGCTTTGATTTCATCATGTAATCACTGATCACATTCGGAGCTTGGATTAGTCATGGTAAATCTGCGATGATTTGCACCTCCTAAATCTTCTGCTCCACACCCGATTGCTTGGGCTGTTCACGTCAGTCAGTAACCACTCAATTAGCATCCTTTCAGGTAAACTGGGTGACAATCCTTAGTGAACAGGTTGAAAATGATCTGAAAATAGCCTGCAAGGCGCGCCTCAAGTCCTCTCTATTTCTCTCTTCTCTAAGCAATTCTCGCCGATGTATGGGTACTATTTTTGAAATGCTCCTAACTGTACCTTGCCCCCTCTCCTCTCCATTGCCCTGACCCGATGTTGCGCCTTCCGGAACTCCTCTTTGGCTCCACTTTTGAATTGAAAACAGGTGCCAATTCTATGCTGCTCAATCAGCAAAGGAGTCTGCCTCGATAGGAGCTCAGCTCCAGCCATGATAAAAGTGCATTTGTCCAGCCTGGGTGATACAAGCACCCTGCTTCCTATTCCTGCTATGCCCTCGTCTATTCTTCTCGAGCATCCAGTGTTGCCTCCAAGCTCAGTGATACCCTCAGCAAAGTCAAGAACAAGGCCGGAAAGGCAATTTCGAATGCTACTAGTGCAATTGGTCAGTCTTGTGTCGTTCTTGATTGTGCAATGTGCTAATAATGGCTGCAGGAGGGAAGAGCCCAAAAACGGATGAGCCCATCAGTGTTCACTCGGACGCGAATACCGGTGAAGTTGATGGTGCGAAACACTCCTTTCATCCAAATTCAAGTTCGTACTGCCTCTCTTCGCAGCCTCGACGAAGCACCGGTGAAAGCCGAGTACCAACCTCTCCCGCACTCCACCAATCTCCTTTCCAAAGTTTGAATCCCACACCAGAATCTGTTTCCCATACTCGGCGTGTGGGCGGCAGCAGATGAGTGACCAAAAGTGCCACGGAACCTGCCCGAACTCTGGGATGGTCAACCCCACATGCAGAACAACTTAATGCATTTTAAGCATGCTCAGGATGGCTTCTAGGGCCATCTCAGGCTCGTCAAGGGCTTGAATACACAACAACAACCATTTTAGTGACCGTATGTGGAGGACAGTGAATATCTGCCAGTGAGGGGGGTGACCCGTTCGGAACTGCAAGGAGTTCCGACGGAGCAAATGCGGGTGCCGCTGGGACAACCCCGCCAGCACGGCTCTGGCAGACCCTTCGGGGTAACGGAAGGGGACTCTCGGAGGGGAGGTAGAAAGAAAAGAGGTATGTGGTGGGTGGAGCAACAGAGACGTCCTACGGCTGACCGGACCCCTAGGCGAGAACGCGACCGACGAGGAGAACGCACTTGCACTCGGATTTTGTTCTACCCATGCCGCTCTGCGCGTAATTTCTATCAATTGCTGTGATGTCAAACTCTTGTCTTTTTCCAGACTCAAGTTCTCGGAATTTAACGCTCTGAATCCCACCAGTTACTGAGAGCCATATTCTTCCACCATACTCAGTGAATTACACCAGCTCCGCTCACTCGGGACAGACCCGCCGAGAGGAATTCAAGCCAAAGGCAATCGCTATGAATAGCAGCAATGGGGGCTGCAAAATAGAGGTCTTGAAGGTGCGCCAAGAGTAAGAAACTTGTTTACGCGCTCGGCACAGTAGTACAAATCATGTATTAGATCATCCAAAGACCTGATTGAAGTGCGTCTGCGCGCTACGGTGGCCTCCATGGATGTGGTGGATGCCAAAAAAAAGAAAAAAAAAAGCGATAGTCCGGCTCGAAAACAGGGGGAAAAAACAAGTTGAACCTAATCGTCTTAGAATTTGAAACTAAGCAACTTTCTCTATACGACTTTTGACAACTTTTTCTGAGAATAGAGGGCCCGAAAGCAGAATTCACTGAATCACCATAATACGTTATGGCTCATAATGCATAAAATTTTAGAAGATTTAAATCCACCGACAGAAAGTTTCGTATTGACCAGGACTATCCATTTCTGGCAGATCGCGGCAGAAAGGTCAACCCGGGAATTTCCAGCGATTTGCTTCGTCGCGGTACTGTTCGCCGGGAATTGCCGCCCCAATTTAGCACCACCTCCCTGCAGAATGAAAAGCCTCCGGGCCTCCTGAGGATGAAGATGAAAGCGATGATGAGTGGTCGAAATACTGTTTTGATGTGAAATATCGGCCCATCATGCCGAGGTTGATGTGCATTTGTTTGTATCGACATGCAGAGCCCTCAGCTGTCATGTAAAAGCATCAGGGCTGTCAAAACAAATCCAAAGAGACAGTTCAAACCCAAATTTCGCTGGCTATCATCCCAGCAAGACCCTGTTAAAATCTGGCTTGAAATGGTTGCACAGTGGTCGAAATACTGTTTTGGTGTGAAATCTCGGCCCATGGTGCCGAGGTTGGTATGCATTTGTTTGTATCGACATGCAGAGCCCTCAGCGGCGCCGATTCCCCATCGTCCTTGCACCCATCATATAATCCGACGCGATCTCCCACCAGCTCCTCTGACCACTGGCACCGGAGCCACTCTCCAGACTCAGACAAAGACTGTATGAAGTTACTGAGCACGGAGGAATCACTCCAGGTCAGGAAGGAGACAACGCGAAGGCAGCGGATAGAGGTGGAGCAGCGGCGGCGTGATGATCTGCGTGACGTCTATTCCAAGCTCAAGGATCAACTCCCTGCGTCGAAACAGAGGAGTAGTAAAGTTTCACTGCTGGTTAGAGGTAAACCGGTTCTCAGGTACCCTTCCTCCCACCTGTCACGCTCACACCGCCTCGCACAGCTACGAGTCATATAGTCGACCTCAATTCCGAGCATAAGATGCTAAAGGAACGAGTCGCCAGTCTGGAGAATAAAATCCAGCGGCTGCAGACAATGAACGAGAAGCTTTCCAGCGGTTCCCTCTGGACGCCCGACACCGAAGATATACTCGCGCTCGACAAAAATGTTGGCGCCGGTTGGTTCTCGATGTTGGGCGCATCAGATCACTCCAAACAACTTGTAGCCCCAAAGTATGGATAAATAGAAGACATTTGGGTATGTTAACGTACTTCCATAAAAGGCAATTCTCATAGAATACGTGATTTTTGCTGAAATTCTGAAACCGACTTTTCGTGGAGGGTGCGTGGGAAAAATCTGTCACCTCAGTCGAAAAGTACTCATTGAGCAGTGCAGATTTCCACTTTGGATCATGTCAATACCATGTCATTTGAGCTCGCAATCGTCCTCAGAAAGGGACTATTTTTGCTGTTTTTGGCCTGTTTTCGATAAAAATGGCCACATTGCGGCGGCTGTAGCACCCGATCCGCTGTATATCTTTTCATGGATCAACTTCCCAGATGCATTAGAAGATCCCAGGCTACAATGTGGATGATTTGGATCTCCATGAAAAAATTATCTGATTGACTTGAAAACAAGATTTTGCAAGTTCGCGCTCGTTTGATGGCGCATCAATGAATTTTGATGGTATCAATATCTCGAAAATGTGCACATTTACCTCAAGAGCAATCTGACATTTAGAATCATGCAGAAATATGCTCTAGTCATCCAGAAATGGCCGAAAACCCAGACGCCAAGACTTTTGTCGAGCGCGAGTATCTTCTTGCGCCGCTTCTGACTTGTTTCGGTCGGCGTGCGTGCAAGCTCAAAGTTGAGATCAGGGGGGTTCAAGCAAGTCGGCATCCAAACTTTTGAATATAGCTTTATTTTCACTTCGTTCACTATGGGAGGTATCCAGTCGTGGATACCAGATTAAGCCGTACGTGTAGGGGAATTGATCCCGAAAATTGATCCGGAGGGAATTGATAAATTACGAACGCCAAGCGTTGTTGTGGGGGAGAGGGCCGTGGGAGGTCCGAACTGAAGCTTCGCGGTGGTGACAATGCCGGGGGGGTTAAGGTAAGTTGCACGAGGCATGCCCCTCTTGGAAAAGAGGTACACAATAATAATAAAATTCGGCCTCTGGCCGATTTGGCGGTAGTCACTTACAGCCCTTTGCGGAACTCAGGGCATGCACATTTTTTTTCTGTTTCGGACATTTTGCTCAGGGCAGCTGTCCTGGGCGCAATTCTTGTCCGATTGCCTTGGGATATGGCGCGTTAAAATCACGCTGGAAATCCACAGTCAATGGTGCCCTACATTGTGTGTTTTGATGCCATAATAAAAAAAATCCCCGAAAAATCATGGTTTCAAGCAGGACAGCTGTAGGGTTGGTAGTAGTGCCCTGAATGACTTAGACTTTTGGTACCACACACCTCTACATATTATTTAGTCAATGGCCTATTAGCATAGGCAATATACTCAACCATTGTGATTTGTAGTGGGGTATGGCGAGGAGGATATTTACACCAGACAATAAGGAGGTCTTCCGACTGGAAACAGAGGGTACTGAAATGTAAAACGGATACAGTTAACTAGTAGTCATGGAGAAATAGAGTGTTTGCGATGCAGCCATTGGAGCCACCCAATGGCTGATTCGCGTTGCGTCATCTGGTGGCTCCACCCGCCAAAAATGCCCGCGGATGGCTGTCGGAGCCATTGGGTATAAATTTAGGGCGGTGGAGCCACCAGATGACGCAACGCGAATCAGCCATTGGGTGGCTCCAATGGCTGCATCGCAAAGTGGCTAATATAACATATCCAAAGACTACGGTAATCTGGGCCATATTACGAATGCTACAGCTGTCCTGCTTGAAACCATGATTTTTCAGGGATTTTTTTAATTACAGCATCAAAACACAAAATGTAGGGTACCATTGACTGCAGATTTCCAGTGCGATTTTGACGTGCCATATCCCACTGAAGGCAGGAACGTGTATACGCGCGAGGACTTGTGGGAGATGTGGGTGCTGTAGGGCATTAAACGTATTCCCACTGCGTTTCCACTGAGGAAAGTAACAGTCACGGTCAGAGAACATTTAGATGGAAATCATTCTCAGGTGCTCACCAGACAGCACACCCGACAAATCCGTGCACACACTCGCAAGAGTCAGGCTGAGGGACGACCAGTGATGCAGCTGTTTCCGGTGAGATATATTCATCCTCCAGCGCTATGACGATCCCGGACACTCCCTCGAAATCTCCACCCCACCTGTAGTTGGGAAGTGGTTGAGCTGCCGCGTGTATCTGGGCACCACAGCCGCTGGATTTGCGGGGTTTTTGCCGCAGTGGCTGAGTCGGAACCTCATCAAGGCCTAAAAACATCACTAGCGGTGGGTGATGTTCGTAGCAGTCCGCCGCAGTGAATGGTTGCTCTGATCCACAGAAGATAGTCACCCGCTCCACGGGTGGGTTTCTCAGAGCGTCGAGCGCTTGACGGCTGCGGGCCCGGATCGAGGCGACTGAAGCATCTTCACTTGTCCACAATTCCTCCAAAAGGTTTGCTGCAGCCTGAATAGCGGACATGGAAGGACTCAGACTGGAGCGATCCATCTACACGTGTTGGGCACGTGTCTCCCTTGAAAGAATTTCAACTCCGAGTCAAGAGGTGAGCGATCATCCCGATCTTAACACAGACACCCCCCAATCCGGAAGTCCGAGATAGCAACGGACCGACTTTGATCGGTCTAGATCCTGGATTTTTTATTTCGGCTCAAATACTCAAATCCTCTTGAGATTTCTCCTACTCCCCCATTTGCATACATTATCTACCGCTTTATGTACATAAAATAATTTGTGCGATGGATTTTACCACACATTTCAGCGAACTTCGGCTTGTAGCACTGGAAGAGAGTGTGCATGAGGAAAACACCCCCTAGCTAATTGAGAAACTTCACCGACATTTGGCATAATTTCGGATAATTTTGTGGAATCATGCCCGCTACCTCGACTGGCGAAATTTGGTCTAATTAAGTTACCTCCTTTGAAATTTGGCTAAGTTTCGTGAAAGTTCGCGAAGTTTAGCCAGAATATCACTACAATTCAGTGGCTTCTCATACTATTAGACGGCACTTTTCATTCAATAATAGGATTCAATCAGAAACAAAATACGTTCATAGTGGGTGACTTCCCATAAGCATAAAATATTTTCTGAGGAATATTTAGGGTTGCCAACGATGTCGGCATGGTCACTTTACTCCCAAAATCTATTCGTTGTCGGCTCCCACAAGCATATAGTTTAGATTACATTTATAATACCAGGATAACATGGGGAATCATTCACTGGCTCCTTGATTACATCAGCGGAGTGCGTTAACGAGTCGGTGCATGGCACTCACGCCCATCGCCGCCGTAGCGACGGGTGCGGCAGTGGCAGGTGCGGCGGCAGCGATGATGGACGCGGTGGGGACGGGGGCGATGAACGGCGTCTGTGCGGGGGCGAAGGTGTACATGGGGGCGAGGGGGGCAGCGGGTGCGGTGGGGACCAGGACGAGTGCGGGCCGGGGAGTGGGGTCACGCGCGAGCACCATTTGGAGTCCGCGATGGATCTCTCCCAGCGACGCCGTGACCAGCTGCATGTTCCCCTCGAGCGAGGTGAGGCGGGCGGAGGTGTCCGTCGCGACTAGTGTTGCCGTGGTCAAGTTCAGAACCGATTTTGTGGTGGAAGTTGTGGCATTCGATAGCCTTTTCTGAACCGAACCTGAACCGGACTTTTGGTCCGGTTCAGGTTCACTGGACCGAACCCGAGGTCCAGTTCAAAGTTCAAAGAATTTCAGAATTCTCTGAACCTCGTTGGACCGGTTCGAACCGGGTCGAACCGCTTCCCGGGAGTAGTCCAGTAGTGAGTAAAAAAACCGCCTTGTGGACCTCATTTAGCCTCCAAATATTGACCTTTGGAAGTATAGGTAATTTAATTTCGCAAACAGTGCCCTATAATGTCCAGGAGGAGTGTGCAACCATTTCAAACCGGATTTTAACGGGCTCTTGCTGGGAGGATAGCCAGCAAAATTTGGGTTCGAACTGTGACCTTGGATTTGTTTCGACGGCCCTGGTGCTTTTGCACGATGGCTGAGGGCTCTGCATGTCAATCCAAACAAATGCACATGAACCTCGGCACGGTGGGCCGAGATTTCTCACCAAAAGAGTATTTTGACCAGTGTGCAACCATTTCAAGCCGGATTTTAACGGGGTCTTGCTGGGAGGATAGCCCGCGAAATTTGGGTTCGAACTGTCGCCTTGGATTTGTTTCGACGGCCCTGGTGCTTTTGCACGATGGCTGAGGGCTCTGCATGTCAATCCAAACAAATGCACATGAACCTCGGCACGATGGGCCGAGATTTCTCACCAAAAGAGTATTTTGACCAGTGTGCAACCATTTCAAGCCGGATTTTAACGGGGTCTTGCTGGGAGGATAGCCCGCGAAATTTGGGTTCGAACTGTCGCCTTGGATTTGTTTCGACGGCCCTGGTGCTTTTGCACGATGGCTGAGGGCTCTGCATGTCAATCCAAACAAATGCACATGAACCTCGGCACGATGGGCCGAGATTTCTCACCAAAAGAGTATTTTGACCAGTGTGCAACCATTTCAAGCCGGATTTTAACGGGGTCTTGCTGGGAGGATAGCCTGCGAAATTTGGGTTCGAACTGTCGCCTTGGATTTGTTTTGATGGCCCTGGTGCTTTTGCACGATAGCTGGGGGCTCTGCATGTTGATCCAAACAAATGCACATAAGCCTCGGCACAGTGGGCCGTTAGATGCTCCCACCAAACAAATGCACATGAACCTCAGCATGATGGGCCGAGATTTCTCACCAAAACAGTATTTTGACCACTGTCCAACCATTTCAAGCCGGATTTTAACGGGGTCTTGCTAGTATGATAGCCAGCAAAATTTGGGTTCGAACTGTCTCTTGGGATTTGTTTTGATGGCCCTGGTCCCTTTACATGATAGCCTAGGGCTCGGCATGTCCATACAAACAAAGGCACATGAACCTCGGCACGATGGGCCGAGATTTCACCCCAAAACAGTATTTTGACCACCACTGTGCAACCATTTCAAGCCGGATTTTAACTGGGTCTTGCTGGTATGATGGCCAGCGAAATTTGGGTTCAAACTGTCTCTTGGGATTTGTTTTGACAGCCGTGGTACTTTTACATGATAGCTGAGGGCTCTGCATGTCAATGCACACAAATGCATGTGAACCTCGGCATTAGATGCTGCCACCAAACAAATGCACATGAACCTCGGCATGATGGGCCGAGATTTCACCCCAAAACAGTATTTTGACCACTGTGCAACCATTTCAGGCTGGATTTTAACGGGGTCTTGCTGGTATGATAGCCAGCGAAATTTGGGTTCGAACTGTCTCTTGGGATTTGTTTTGACGGCCTTGGTCCTTTTACATGATAGCTGAGGGCTCTGCATGTCAATGCACACAAATGCATGTGAACCTCGGCACACTGCGCCATTAGATGCTGCCACCAAACAAATGCACACGAACCTCGGCTTGATGGGCCGAGATTTCACCCCAAAACAGTATTTTGACTACTGCGCAAGGTGGAGAGGGTGAAATCCCTCATCATATTGGCTATCCAGAATGATCATGTGTACGGGTCTGGCTCCAACCAACGAGAACAAGCACTGACATCACCAACAGCGCTTGGTCCCGGGAGATCCAAAAAGACATCCAACTGCTTCTACAGCAGGTCGGAGACGTTTCGAACCACATCACCCTTGTCTCTGGACAAGTTGAGGATGTCTCTAGGGCAGTGTCTAGGGCAGCCATGAAGATTGGGGGTGTGGGGCGAGATGTTTTTCAAAAGGTTGAACCCATAGTTGCAGGTGTCAGACAGCTGCAAGATCACGATCTCAGTGAGCCCTATGTCATGACTCATTTCTCATACACCGACTTGTTACCAGATGCAGATCTTCGTACCTTTGCACAATGGCTTTCCCCTCTCGATTTCGAAGCAACCCAGGAGAACATCTTTTCGAAATTTGCTGCAGGAACCGGCGACTGGTTTATCAATCATCCAGAATTTCAACGTTGGATTTCAGGAGAGATCAGCCTTCTATGGTGTCCAGGGAACGTGAGTCATCATCATTTCTAGGGGGAAATTACTCGTATATTAAGCAGATCCCTCGAATCAGAGTGTACATGTTTGTACTGCCGAAAATACCCCATTAGTTCTGGCAGCTGACCCTGCTGTCAACGAACTAGCTCAGACGCCCAGGCGCTTAACTATTTCAACCTCTCCGATCAGCCGTTCACCATCCGCTCAAAAGACTGCCCTCCTTTCGTTTCTCCTTTTCCCACACCCACCATCTTTCCCCCGTTCGCATTCTGTGGCGACTCTCCCCATTTGCGCTACAGACCCGGCTGATTTCTCTCATCGAGACTGGCCTCCCTCTCTCGGCGCCTTATGATGCACTGAGCAAGCACTGAGGTTGTCAAAGTATTATTCCAAATCCTTCCTCGACAACGCTCGCCGTTGATCTTCGCATTTAAATGGCACGTACAACGTCCTTCACTCAAAGTTTGGCCTCTCCCCTGCAGCCTCTCGGTTCTCAAGATCTCTGCTCATGATACTTTCAAGAACTCGGAAACAACCTATCCAAGCCGGCGCATCCTACGTGTTCTCAAGTTCAACTCTTCTCTCAATGGACTGCCCAACAAATACCCTCGTATGTCATGCCCGCCCGAGGTGACCTTGGTCTCCTAACTCCTCGCGTTCGATGCTCAAACTTGGCGCGGATGTCTCAGCCGTTGCTTTAATTCTCACGGTTATCAACTACGCCCATTGTTCTTAATTCCAACACCGCACTGGTTTTACACGCTTCATCTTTACTTTTGCACTTCAAGCTCACGCCTCGCCAAGGCAGCCATGCATGGGTAATGTGGCTTCTTCTCCGTACATCAACACATCTGATTTCAACATCCTGTCAGCCACGCCCCGTCCTTCGGCTCCCCATCCTATTCACCGAATTCCGGCGTAATTAATTCGATTGATCCTGGACCTATATCCGTGTTCCGCTTTCAACCTTCATCGTGTGCTATCGTTGAAGTTGACGCGAAACTTTCATGTTCAATTCTGGTGCGTCCGGAAATTCCTATTGCTGTTGTATTTCTTTCAACCGTTCCCAGATGAACGATGGATCCCCTCCGCGTCTTTGTCAAGAGTCAATCCAACGCTACATAAGCTATTTTACCACGCCAAACAAGGGTTTCGACGCTGACATCTGCCTTTCCACAGGACCGCTGGTTTTCTATGCAGTCGCAGTCCGGCATCGTGAAACCCAAACCCTTTCCAGACCCATGTAAAAGGACCAAGCTTTCAACTTTAGTTTGGGATTCTTTTCCAGAATTTGTCGTCTTCTCATGTATGTAATTCATATTCTTCAACGACAACCGAGCTGAATATCAAAATAATTTCATGTCAACGTACAAAGCATCAATATTTCTCCTCTTGCACGTATTTACAGCAATTGGCAGTACCGAAGGCGCGGATTGAAAAAGTTCTGTTTTGGGATGTTTTTGAAGAATTCCCGATATCTCAACGAGTTCTGCACCGATTCACATGAAACCTAGATGGAAATACTCAGCTGATTCATGCCGAATTAGTGATAGAACGAAAGTTGTAAAAATGATGTATATCCAGTGACATTGGGTTAATGGGCCATTTTGTGGATGAATGCAGTTTACAGGCATCTAGACACATCCAAATGATGTAGATTTTTGTCAGGTAAAGCTTTGATACATCCTTAAACTTGTCATAGAGTCGTAATCCTCAAAAGTTCAATCTATCATGCTTCTAAACACATCAGGATATTGAGCAATATATTGTAATCAGGAAATATTGTGAAATTTGAATCCACTGCTGAGTTCTTCGCAAATCTGAATCTATGACAACTTGCAGAATGTATCAAAGCCTTACCTGACACAAATCGACATCATTTGGATGTGTCTAGATGCCTGTAAACTGCATTCATCCACAAAATGGCCCATTAACCCAATGTCACTGGATATACATCATTTTTACAACTTTCGTTCTATCACTAATTCGGCATGAATTAGCTGAGTATTTACATCTAGATTTCATGTGAATCGGTGCAGAACTCGTTGAGATATCGGGAATTCTTCAAAAACATCCCAAAACAGAACTTTTTCAATCCGCGCCTTCGGTACTGCCAATTGCTGTAATTGGCATTACTCTTTCTCTTACATGCCGCTTATGTGACCATTCTCAAACACCGTCAGTTGGCCTCGTGTTTATCGTGAATCAATTTGTTGGTCGTTCGCCAGTTGTACGTTGAACATCAGCTCTAGCATAAGTTTTTTTCTCATTGGTATCTTAGCTATCTACGCCATCATTGCTCATCTCCAGAAGGAATTGAGCGTTGTACGCGATTCAATTAGGTAGGCCGTAACCCAAGCTGTCTTTATTGTGATGTTGTATTTGGATAATATTCAAACGATTGGCCTGTAAGCACTTACGCCGGAGCGAAGCGAAGGTATATCTTGTCCCATTCAGGGATATCATATGGCTGGAGTAGGGAAGACCATTCTCTCGTATGTGGCCTGTTCCCGCTCTTTTGCGCATTCCTGCTCATGCATGTCCGACCTAGGTCAAGAGTGTTTGATCATCGCAACAATGTTTTCCAACCTGGCATCGGTGTCACCTGCATCTTCTTTGACTACAACCAATCAAGTTGGCAACCCCCAGCTGGAATTATGGGAAGCATCCTCCGGCAACTCATGATTGACTCCCCCTCTGTTCCTGAATCGCTCAAATGTTTGCACAGTTCCATTGTCCAGGCGTCAGGGCTAAAAGTGTCCATTCAAACCGTCATGCTCCCTTGCGCGATATTGCACAGGCTTTCGCTCAGGGGAATCGAATTCGCCACCTTCTCAGCGGCGGACTTTTCCTACTCACATCTGCAGCATCCATTTGTATTGTCCGCGTACACCACAATTTTTCTGGGCTCAAATTCCGGGTCGACATGCTCAGTAAATTGATCCCAAATAAGTGCTTATCCGCGCTGCTTCAACTTAATGCGGGGGAAACGACCAGATCTGCTATCTCTGGCTTCATTTCTTGAAGGTTTCTTCCCAATCATTGCTGTACCGTTTAATGATGGTATAGAAAGATTCTATTATAAACCTACATTTTTTTAATGGCCAGTGGAAGACACACAATTCAAATTCACGCGTTGCTTGGCCATGTTTGGATCGGAGTTTCAAGTGGCCGTTCTCTCACATCTTACACATTTCCCAGTGATACGACGGCGCGGCTTAGTCTCTTATAAACAGACGCTACAACAATTTTTGTGCTCGTGCCTCGCATGTTGTAGTCTGTTGATTCCCTTGGACTCGTGATTGGAGCCCGACCTTATTATATAATCATCGGAGTTTGAAAAACTTCCGCATCGCGTCACGCCTCGTCACTAGCCACTTCTGTGTGTCTTCTCGTGTCTCTGCTCTATCTCACCGCCCTATTGCGCCCACCTTACGCGTTAAACCACCCGAGCCATCATACAGATTGAAAAAATGGACGGAAATCCACCGCTTCCGCCGCCACCGCCGTCCAGCGCATTCCCGCAAACGGCCCTCCACCTCTCCTGACTTCAAAAAAGCCGCCACGGACAGCGCCGTCTTGCCCAGCAATGCAAAAGATCATCACAACAACATTGAGTTTATCGTACATTTATCCTTGACCGTCTGTGAGTCCACCCTTCACATTTCAGTTAGGGCCTTAGCCGACATGTTTCGGCCGATGCCCGGGTCCACGCCGAACTCACTCCGATGTCAACATCACCGGCAGCACCCATGCCGCCGCTGCTACCAAGTGGAAAGGAAAGAGGATGACGGACCGCTTCGCGGTCCGTCAGCCGCTTGTATTACTTATAATTCGCTCCTCACGCGCAATTTTTTGCCCTGGACTCAGCTGAAGCCCGGTCATCAAGCCATCAAACTGATTCCGTCGACATATCTAGTCTTACTGTGGCGAAGGCCCTGAATTGAATTCCCTACCCCATATTGATATGGTCATGGTCTCCCCAAAAATAAACCGATCCGCGTCCCCTCATTTTTTTGTGGTGTTTGACATTGGAAATAGTTCTTCTCTGAAGGGAGGTGAGGTTTTAATTTAGAAAATTTCCTGTTCCTTTTCCAATGAATCAATATTGAGCAGGGAACTGGTAGGATCGAAAGTGGCAACAGGCGAGGCCAAGGTGAGGCAGTATTTGTCTCCCTATGATTTGAATCGAGTAGATCACTGAAGTATCAATGACGGTGAAATATTAATTGCTCTATGGGATCGTCCAGTCTCTGCGACATTTGTGGCCCTTAATGGGAGCTGTCTCCAACATATACTATTTGAAACCCCAGCCATCACCTCCCCCCACCACACCTGTGCCTGTCTGTACCCAGACACTACCATAAGTAGAGCTGTCCATGGAAGTTTGAGTACATTAAGCTCCGTAAACACCCACATAATCAAGTCAACTAAAATGTGAGTATACTTCATTTTTCAAGTACTTTCATGCTGCAATGACCAATTTTCGATAGCAAGCCAGTCTACAAAGTCGATTTTTCAGAATACCCCAAATATTTTTATTTCGCAACATTGAAGTAGGTATGGTATGGTTTTTTTGATGCAAACATGCTTAGAGCTACTGAATGTTCATGCTACAATTTTGTTTGAAGGAATTCGACCATGAAATGCGCTCAAACCGGGCCTCGGCATTTATTTAGAGCGCCACTGTACCTCAAGATCATCGTCGATGACCTGATTATGTTGTACGACGACGGTATCATGATCAAAACTCCCGAGTATCCTGATGGTATGATAATTCACTATGGAGAATATTGGTGGTGCTGATTGTGAGCAGGAAAGCTAGTGCGGGTTGTTGGTCCTGATCATTGCGGATCATCCCGCAATGTGTGGATTTGCCGATCACGGTCACGACACTACTACATGCACAAAATGTAAGGTGTCCCACGATGAATTCTTCACGGAAGAGTCCCTTCGAAATGGTAACACAAGCTGAGATTCCTCCCGTGTACTATATTCTGACAAGTCTCAGAATTTCCAAAACGGACTGGTGAAGAACATCGACGGCTGGCCAAAATGTACTGCGAGCTTTGTACGCAGAAAGAGAAGGATGATTTTTTTTTGCGGAGCACGGCGCCCAATGGACAGAGTTTGCACGCATAGACTATTTTGATCCGGTACGTTATACGGTCATCGATCCGATGCATAATTTACTTCTCGGTAAAGCACCATCGTGTTTTATGTGGCATTCATTTGACCTGATTATATTTTCGGCTTCAGGTGTCGCAAAAAAACCAGTGGTTTACCCGATGGATCGAAACTGGGGCTCTGCGAGCCGACACACCTCAAACTATCAGTATGGGCGGCGGGATGCCGGAGGGCGTCGAGTGGACGGCGTCGGAGTGGTAAGGAAAGCGGGATCGTACACTGACGTGCTTGAATTGTCGGCCGGAGTGGATTGAGCGATGCGGCCCATCCATGGTTCAGCCCTGTTCGGGATGATTGGGTGCTAGGAATGTATCATGCGAGGTCGAGCGGGAAGCCCTCGGTGTGCTGCCATGAAGCACTCAGATTGAATGGAATACATGCTGATAGAGCGCACGTACGAAGGATGCCCATGTCCCAGAAACCGTGTATCACGAAAGACGGGCCCGGCAGGTGGAGCAGGGAAGGCGAAGCTGGGAAGGAGCTCAGGCAGTCGTAAAACAGCCATAAAACAGGTCGCCGTGCGGTGCACCTTCGCCGTATGGGTTGAGGTTTCGATCCCATCCAGCCTGAGCGGAATTGCTGGATTGGGCCGCCACACCACGCGGCGGCCCATTCAGACGGTACATTGAGAGAGAAACGAGCAGGAAGACGAAGGGGGAATGAGGGGAGCACCACAGATTCGCCGCACTCACATGGAGACGTGGACAATGGGCCAGGGTCGACGGTGCATGGCAATGGAATTATTAATAAGATTGATGTCTAAAACAGGCTCTAGCAACACATTAGAAGCCTGGCGCGACACGTAGAGAGAGCAGAGCCCGGAGGCAAAGGTAGACCCAGTCGGTCTACGCCAAGTAGACCGATGTAGGCAGACGGTAGTCATGACAGGGCTCCCAAATTGGGATGTCATGAGGGGCTGTGTACGAGACTAGGCAGACGGTAGGCCAAAGTACTTAGACCCAATTTGGCCTACGTGGCGTCGGCAGACTCTGCCTACCGCCGTCGGCCAACGTAGACCGATGTAAACCCAAGTAAACAGACTGTGCCTACTGGGGCTCGGAGTCGGAACGCAGTGCTTTCGGCATCTGAGCCCCAAATATCTGTCACCCGAGCCCAGAGTGGGGCTTCAGAGAGTATAACTTTGGGGATAAAACAGCTCAGAGGGGTCTATCAACCATTGCCTAGAATAGGTCAAATGAACATAGTTGACGTCGATCCTCATGGTTGAAAACAGAACGGCAGGAGCCGGCTCAACTCGGAAGAACCGGACCGAGGCTAAGGGCGAGAAACTCCTTCCCTATATGAAAGGAGAGAGAGAGGGAGGGGGGGGGGGGGGGGGGGGGGTCAGGTGAAGGTCGAAAAAATATTATCGACCCTATACTGTACTTTTTCATTCAATTCGACAACACGTGACTTTTCGATTTTCGCCAAAAAAACTGATAAATCGAGAAAAAATTATGGCCGCAATAAAAAAAGGTCGAGCGTGACGCGTGACTGTCGAATTGAAAGAAAAAGTACAGTACGCAAAATCGGTTCGGACAAAAATTGGCCCATCGGGCCTTTTGGGGATCCACCCTCCAAAGGGATAATCAGAGGTCCTTTTCTCCGCTGTGGTCGGGCTGGCAGCGCGTAGCTTAGTTTGGTCGTATTAGGTACACCTCCCTGTCATCTCGGCAATCATATTGGGGTTTCTTCCTGCTTCCACCCTCCCGCTGCGGGCCCCGTCGGTTCTTCTCCCCCGAGAGGTCGTATACCCTCTCCATTTGGTGATGAGAGTACTAGTGTGATTCGCTCTTCTCCACGCGTCCTTTGGCCCAGATTATAGGCTTTCCTGCTTCCATAGCAGACTCTTGGCAGCATCTCTCGACTTTTCTCGCACCTACAGCACTTGGATCACTAACTGAGCAAAATAGTTGTTTCGGAGTATTTTCAGCATTAGAGGCCGATTTCCGGGAGATACAGAGCCTTTAAGACATATGTTGGAAATGGGTTTAGGAGGCCTCAGTCCTAGTCCACCTTACCACCATGACCTCACAATCGAGAAGACCGGTACGCCTTGGCCACGTCCATGAGCGTTGTGAGTACCTCAGAGGCATGACGACCACGCTGTCCAAAGCAGACAGGATATGTGTACCACGCTCGCTCGACGTCGAGACACCCTCCGACACTAGAAGCGGCATTGCGAGCCACTTAGCGAGAATAAGCCGACGCCGACAGAAGCGGTTATCTCGCCAACGCCAAATCCGCAAGCTTCTCGTTTCCTGGAATCCAGACAGCAGAAACAGCTCTGGGGCATCTTGCGGAACATCGTGCGGGCTATCTCGGACGCGACAAGTATTGTCTCAAAAGGACTCTCCTGACTTGCCTCCTGATTCAGACCCCTGACTCCCAAAAGGGGCTAGCTGGCTTGGACAAGGCTCGCAAGTCGAGGTTCCTCTTAATTACCTGGTCAAGTCCGACATTGCGACAGTACGTCAACCAACAAATCAATCTTGGCTGGTATACAACTGAACTCATCAACGTTCAAAGTTCTGGATATTCTTCACTGGCATATGCCGACGTGTCTCTGCGCAGCGCAACACTCTCGTGGACGAGGTTGCGTATCTCTGCATGCGGATGATAAACTTATTCATACTTATGTCCTTCTCGGTTCCGATATGCCGGACAAACTGAATTCTTCTGGAAATGTATGGTTGGTTATCATCTGTCGACACGCAAGTCTTTCTCGCAAGGCAATATGCCGTTACAGCGTCCAACTCAAGAGGCCTAGCACTACAATTTTTGATCTTTATTTCGTTGCCAGTACGCAAGGGATAACTGTCCACACCCCGCGTTGAATGCTACCTCAGACTATTGTGAGCTCAGGATAGGCGAGGCACGAGCCAGCCTGAGTGGGAGACAAGGAAGACTAGAGCACGAACACACTTAGCGTTTACCGTGCCCATACATGTGACCGTAGATACACGTGATCCATCTCTTCTCTCTTCGACGCGTCCATCGCGTCTCGTTCATCCTCACCCCAGGCTCATTCTCACTGCCCCACTCGATCCACAGCAAAATTAGCACCCCCTGTCGAGTTTCGCGGAGCCCCACTGCGTGGAGAATCCGCTCGACGTGTGGAAAATCCGGAGACTACAATAAGTGCTGACATGGGGATCAATTTTGAGAGTGCCGCATACGTGAGGACAAATGCATTATGTATGAGCTGTTCAACTGTAGTAGATAGAACACTCACTGAGAAATGGTCGTTGAATCTTGAATTTCCCATCCCAAGAAAAAGAACCTATTTTCTTAGCATCCGGCCTGTTATAGTCGAGATCGCTGGTGAGCTATAGATACCCCTATCTTTCCAATAGGTAGATCCACGTCAAATGCATGTGCTATAGGTAAGGGGCTCACTCGGGGGTCGAGCCAGCTACACGATCAGACCACATCCTCTTCAAGAATTCAACAAGCGAGGTGCCCTCTTTTGTTGAAGCGTCTGTCTACGACTATTATGACTTCCCAGAGAGTGAGAACCAGAAATTTGACATGGAATTGTCATTTTTAGAATCCGAGGGGTGCATAGTCATTTCAAATTCAAATGAGATACTCTAGCGGGTGTATGGAGGTGGGAAACGTACCATACGCGTAGGCTCTATCCGTGCCGTTGCTGCGTGCTAGCCCGAAACAGATCTAGAGTGGAGAAATTAAACGGTGAGAAGACGACGCACCGACGTCCGCTTCTGCGCCATGTCGACGGGGATCGTTTCCTGCTCGAACCCTCAGCTCGTGTATCCCATAGACGCACGGTGACGCACCGGATCAATTATAACCGATGTAGAGTTTGTTCCATCAGCCCACAAGGGCCCCTGTGTGTATGCAACGATTCATGCTTGCTAGAAGCCGCCTTGCGCGCCGCGCAAACAGGAACGAACAAGTCAACATCTCCGCGATTGCGTAATAACTTCGTTACGCGGTCAAACCCCCGCGGCTATACCCCACTCGACGGATAAGATCTCGACGCGAAAAGCCGCGTATCGAGCTCGCTCTGGGCCACCCCCCAGTGCCCCAACTACCCAGGGCAACCCTAGATTGCGGGTATATGCTGCATGTTTCCAGCGGTACGCCCCGAAACATTCGTTAAAGTTTTCTCTGATCACCCTTCCAGTCGGGCTCGTAAAATTTGATGTGATGGTGTTGCACACGCCAATGGAAAAACAGGAGTGGCCGGAACCCTGTTCGAACACCAAAGTTGCGTAGCCCCCCAAGCTATACGCCTCGCGCTTGACAACCAGACCAGCTACTGGAATTCTGAGGAGACAGTTTTGCTCAGAATCGCGCGGGCTATCTTTGGAAAATGTCCCCCGGGGGATGAGATTTTTATTGAATGCGCCAATGTAAAAACAGGGCCGACAACCCGGCGCACGGAACCAGGTACATGATTATGGGGGGCCCGGGCCAGGGACCCACCGCTGCGCACGGACCCGGGGTCTTTCGGGGCCGGTTGGATCCCGATTTTGTATAAAGGGCCGACTGAAACCACGGATAATCGTGCCATTCGGGACCTGTAGTAGCCAATAAGAATGCATTTGACCGCCTTATCTGCCAAGAGGCTGCGCTGGAAGGGAAAGATTGGAGTTGTTGGTAGTTGAGATCGGAAGTATTGGAGCTTGACCTTCCAGTGACGCACGTGTTGGACAGAAGTTCCGTGTCATCGCACCGTACAGCACGGCGTCTGGCCAGAATCCAATGGGAAGGTCGGCCTCGATCAAATTCGCTCTTGCGCTATCTTCGAGCGTGCGGTTCTCGCGCTCAGCCACACCGTTCTGCCGCGAGGTGTGCGGAGCCGTCGTCTGATGAATTATACCTTAGGATTCGAGATACGCCTCGAATTCGTCCGAAGTGAGCTCACCCACATTGTCTGTGCGGATCTTGCCTATCTTCTCGCCGGTCTCCTTCTCAACACGGGCCTTCCACACACGGAATCGTTGGAGCGACGGCTTGCGCGACGCTTTCCCTCGTAGGCACGCCTCACATGACACATTATCGTCCCACTGGCCCATCTCTGCACCATCGACCATCTCCGACGCAACAAGTTTCCTGAGGTCGGAGAAGTTCAGATGGCCGAGGCGGCGATGTAATGTGAGGATGTCGACGCGCTTACCAGCGGGCGCGGGGGTTTTCGCCTTCAGGAGGGATGCACCGTCGGTCGGGATCGCAGTGGATACAGGTGCATCGGCCAGTTCTAAAGTGTAGAGGCCGTCTTTGAAGACAGCCTCACAGAGCGTAACACCGCGCAGCTTGATGAAGCAGACTTTGCCCTTGAACTCCAGCTTGACGCCCGGAATCGCTGTTAGCTGTCCAACGGAGAGAAGCGAGCCCGCGAGCTTCGGAACGTGGAGTGTGCGCGTGAAGTGGACCGTCTGAACTCCGGTCGGACTCTTGATGTGCCGCGCACTCGTTCCAGTCCCAATGGCGTAGATCTCGCTGCTGTCGCCGAGCTGGATGGGGATAGGCTTGTCGAGGGTGGTGTATGTGATGAAAGAATCACGCTCGGAGGTAAGGCTCCGCGAAGAGCCTGAGTCGACGAAGAGCGCGTCGGTACGGAGGGCCTTCGTCGCCTTCTTGGTAAGGAGGACCTTGGGCTGATCATCGTCCTCACTGGCATCGTACGCGACTTGCGCAAGACGGAGCTTCTCTTTCAACTGCTCCTTCTCACTGAACTTGCAGTCGCGAGCGATGTGGCCCTTGTTTCCGCACCTGTAACACGTCACCCCGCTCTTCCAATCACTACCGCCGGCACCATCGCGAGCGCCACCACGCCCCCTCCTCGTCCGCCTCGTCCGCCACCGCGTCCACCCCGCTGTGTCTGGGCAACATATGCCTTTACCGCATTCGCGGCTATCTCTTCCTCGTGTGCCTTGGCCAAGGCCGCCTTCTCAGTGTATGCCTTCAGGGCGTGCTCTTCACGCTGCCGCCCAGCCAGTAACTCGTGCTGCCGAACCTCGTCTTCTAAGAGCACCGGTGTGACTGTGAGGATGCTCCTGTGGTTGGTCAAGGAGATGGCCTGGACGAGGGGAGTGAAGTCAGCTGGCAGACTCTGGAGTGTGTACTGGAGCAGCTTGTAGTCGGACAGCGGGTCGTTTCCCCGTTTCAAGTCGTTGGCATACCCGATGAGATCATCGACTGCATTCCCTGGCGCTGATAGATGGCGCGAAGATTGCTCCACATCTCTGCTGCCGTCCGTGCATCTCGAATGTAGGCGACCTGGTCATCGCTAACCATCTCGATGATGCGGTGTTTGGTTTTGTCGTCACCCTTGCGCCATGCCGTGTATGCTGGATTCGCAACCTCCACGTCGACATGAACATCCAAAGATCAAACGCCCCTGAGTGTCAGGCAACGTCAACCGGGTATCGAAAAATCTTCTTTGCGTCCTCGGTGGCGAATAATTCTATTTGGCAGCCCGGCTGATCAAAATGGAGGTGGTTGCCAGTTTGGACAACTCGCCCTTGTACTCATTTTTTTCTGGGTCAAATGTTCTGTAAATCCCGAAAATGCAGCATTGGAGGCACATGTACGAATTCAGGACCCCCAAATAATTGTGGAATGTACGGGAGGATCGAAATACAGGTGGTTACCCTTTTTGGACAACTAACCTTTGAACTCATTTTTTTCTGGGTCAGATATTCTGTAAATCCCTCAAATGCAGCCTTGGAGGCATATGTATGATTTCAGAACCTCCAGAGAATTGTGGAATGTGCGGGAGGATCAAAATGGAGGTGGTTACCCTTTTTGGACAACTGACCTTTGAACTCATATTTTTCTGGGTCAGATGTTCTGTAAATCCCTCAAACGCAGCTTTGGAGGCATATGTATGATTTCAGGACCTCCAAATAATTGTGGAATGTACGGGAGGATCGAAATGCAGGTGGTTACCCTTTTTGGACAACTGACCTTTGAACTCATTTTTTTCTGGGTCAGATATTCTGTAAATCGCTCAAACGCAGCTTTGGAGGCACATGTACGAATTAAGGACCTCCAAATAATTGTGGAATGTACGGGAGAATCGAAATACAGGTGGTTACCCTTTTTGGGCAACTAACCTTTGAACTCATTTTTTTCGGGGTCAGATATTCTGTAAATCCCTCAAACACAGCTTTGGAGGCATATGTATGATTTCAGAACCTCCAAAGAATTGTGGAATGTGCGGGAGGATCGAAATGGAGGTGGTTACCTGTTTTGGACAACTGACCTTTGAAACCATTTTTTTCTGGGTCAGATATTCTGTAAATCCCTCAAACGCGGCTTTGGAGGCACATGTACGAATTCAGGACCTCCAAATAATTGTGGAATGTGCAGGAGGATCGAAATGGAGGTGGTTACCTGTTTTGGACAACTGACCTCTGAAATCATTTTTTCTGGGTCAGATATTCTGTAAATCCCTCAAATGCAGCTTTGGAGGCACATGTACGAATTCAGGACCTCCAAATAATTGTGGAATGTACGGGAGGATCGAAATACAGGTGGTTACCCTTTTTGGACAACTGACCTTTGGACTCATTTTTTTCTGGGTCAGATATTCTGTAAATCGCTCAAACGCAGCCTTGGAGGCATATGTATGATTTCAGAACCTCCAAAGAATTGTGGAATGTGCGGGAGGATCGAAATGGAGGTGGTTACCTGTTTTGGACAACTGACCTTTGAAACCTTTTTTTTCTGTGTCAGATATTCTGTAAATCCCTCAAACGCAGCTTTGGAGGCACATGTACGAATTCAGGACCTCCAAATAATTGTGGAATGTGCAGGAGGATCGAAATGGAGGTGGTTACCCTTTTTGGACAACTGACCTTTGAACTCATTTTTTTCTGGGTCAGATATTCTGTAAATCGCTCAAACGCAGCCTTGGAGGCACATGTACGAATTCAGGACCTCCAAATAATTGTGGAATGTACGGGAGGATCGAAATACAGGTGGTTACCCTTTTTGAACAACTAACCTTTGAACTCATTTTTTTCTGGGTCAGATGTTCTGTAAATCCCTCAAATGCAGCTTTGGAGGCATATGTATGATTTCAGAACCTCCAAAGAATTGTGGAATGTGCGGGAGGATCAAAATGGAGGTGGTTACCCATTTTGGATGACTGACCTTTGAACGCAATTTTTTTCGGGGTCAAATAATCTGAAACGAAAGACATGCGCCGAGGTCGAGTCCGAGGCCGACTTTACGTTGAAACTGACGGATCACGACTTTCAAAATATGTATGATATCATGTTCTTTGCAGAGACTGATATGCTCCCTGGCGAAGACGAAACCATGGATGTCCCAGAGGGATACACACTGCTCTCCCTGCCACGCATGCCAACGCTTAGCACACAGGGACGTGGAGGCGCAATCGCATTGATCATTCGCGAGAACATTGAATTCAATGAGCGTGGCAATAGGCTCAAACACCAGGATGTAAGCCTCGTCGGATTCGATTATTGTGCCGGCGTTGCCATCCCGCTTTGCGGAATAACATTGGACATCTGCGACGCACTTCAACCGATCGGTCGACCCTCTTGTTTGGACGAGATAGTCCAGTGAAAAATGCGCCGCCACCGCCACATTTTTCACATTTTCACTTTGATTTTGATTCGGAATGAAGGTGCTCAGGCAGGGCGGTAGCATGGTATGTATCGACTCAGTGAACGCCAGTGGGTGCGAACAACACAACTGAAGGATTCCAGACGTAGGAGCCGAGTGCCCAGACGCACATTCTTTCGGTCCTGTTCTCTGAAAGTGTTCACTGCGTTGACGGGCCGGCTAGAACCCGGACTCCGTTCATACCCCCACGATGCCCGGTGTCATCTCGACTTTCATTCCCGTACATGCCGACAAAGGCCCGTCTCCTCAGATTTCTTTTCAATTCCAAACAAATGCAAATGCCAATCTGTTTCCTTTAATGGCTCAGCCGTCTTTGAATGAAACAAATGTACACATCCAGACAGTTGTTTCATTGCAGTGCACTCAATTCTGCACGGAAATTGTCGGCATCGTCAAATCTGGGTTCGAACTGTCTCCTCAGATTTCTTTTCCGGGCCAAGATGCGCCCAAATTCCAATTCCAAACAAATGCAAATGGATCTCGGCACAAAGAGCCGGGCTTCGTATCAGAAGCGGTTTCAGTCTTTTCAAAGCAGTGCACTCAATTCTGCACGGAAATTGTCGGCATCTGGCTGGGGAGATAGCCAGGCAAATTTGGGTTCGAACTGTCTCCTCCCATTTCTTTTCCGGGCCAAGATGCGCTCAAATGACAATTCCAAACAAATGCAAATGAACCTCGGCCCCTGTACCAACAAGCGCCTACCATCGCAATTTGGATAATCTCAAGTCTACTCACTGTCGTCTTTATGGAAGCTTATCTGGTTCTTCGTGTGCAAGTGCCTCTCCTCAAGCTCGCCATCTAGCCATCAAGCTGCCCTGGTCCTCAAGCCGTCATTGGGGTTTGCAAACTCCTCCTCTCTCGTTCATCAACATTTCCGCGCTGTCAAACTTGTGTCGTCGTTCGAAGCTGTTGTTTTTCAAAGGCTGTCAAACTCTCGGCGCTGTCAAGATGTCGCTGTCGTCAATCCGGTTCGAAGGGAATGCAACACACTCGTTCTACCATCGCTCAAACAAAGTCCTAACTGAGCTTGTGCCCTCATTTCCAACCCGTCATTTCAAGCATCTCGCTTGGGCGTGGGATTTTTTTCGACAGCGGGGTGAGTGTTAACACATGTAGTTCTGCAATCATGCTAATACTTTTCTCTATTCGGTTTCAACCCTGGGATGAGGTCGGAATGCTTGGAAGAGTTGTTGAAGGTTGCATGTCTTCGTCGGTATTCTGTGTTCGTGTACTATCGATCTCTCACCTTTGCAAATTTGCGTACCTTTGGAAAAGAAAGTAAAATTCTTTTCTGGCCTCATGCGCTGAGAGAGCCGATCTGTTTCCTTTAATGGTCCGTAACAAACCGACACATCAACACAGGCTTTTCATCGTCAATTTGGGTCGGAATTTGACGGCGACTGGCTGGGGAGGGAGCCAGGCAAATTTGGGTCAAACTGTCTCCTCAGATATCTTTTCCGGGGTTCTACAGATCTTCAACTCTGTATAAGTAGGGTAGCGCGCTGTCGTGGCAGAGCCCACTAACTTGTCTTTTGTTTCAGATTATTTGACCCCGAAAAAATTGCGTTCAAAGATCAGTTGTCCAAAACGGGTAACCACCTCCATTTCGATCCTCCTGCACATTCCACAATTATTTGGAGGTTCTGAAATCATACATATGCCTCCAAAGCTGCGTTTAAGGGATTTACACAATATCTGACCCCGAAAAAAATGAGTTGAAAGGTTAGCTGTCCAAAAGGGTAACCACCTGTATTTCGATTCTCCCGTACATTCCACAATTCTTTGGAGGTTCTGGAATCATACATATGCCTCCAAGGCTGCGTTTGAGGGATTTACAGAATATCTGACCCAGAAAAAAATGAGTTCAAAGGTTAGTTGTCCAAAAGGTTAACCACCTGTATTTCGATCCTCCCGTACATTCCACAATTATTTGGAGGTCCTGAATTCGTACATGTGCCGACACTCCCTTGGAACTCCGACCGCTTTTGGCCCCATTTCGACCCTGTTTTACTCTGGAAAAGATCCTACTGGTTGCACCTTACGAGTTAGAAACCGACACAACTTGACTGCGGAACTAGCAAACGAGTCCAGTATTGATCAGACGTTCAACTGCAGAGACGAGCGTGCGCGCAGAGCACGAGACGAAAGACGTGATGCGGCAGATGGCACGCAGAGCATGGATTGAAAAAGTGTGGTGCGACAGGTAGCGTGTAGAGCAGAAGCAAGAGGCGAAACAAGAGCAATGCCACAACGTGGGCCATGAAACAATGAAAAGTATAATGCCACCAAGTGGTGGTGCGACGAAGAATGAGCTCGATGCCATGAAGCTGGCGGTGCGAGGAAGAGGGCACAATGCTGCCGATAGTGCCACGATGTAGACTGTACGACGAGCACAACATCGCGAGAGGGCGGTGCAGCGAGAAACGCGATGCCTCAAGAAATACTCATATTGGTCCTAGAAGTGTAGCAGACCACGAGTCCAAGGTTGCTTTCGCCCCGCCTGATCACCGGTTTTCATTTTGATTCGAAAAGGCAAGCTCAACCCCTGACACCACTGGTCGGCTGTGAGGATTTTTTCTCTCTATAGAAATACTCATATTGGTTCTAGAAGTGTTGCAGACTATGAGTCCAAGGTTACTTTCACCCGCCTGATTACTGGTTTTCATTTTGATTCGAAAGGCGAGCTCGACCCCCGACACCAATGGTCGGCTGTGAGGATTTTTCTCTCCAAATTGTCCCATTCAAGTCTGACGTCCAAGGCGCGTTTCTGAATCTCCCGGCCCATCCGCTTTGGCGGCTTCATCAAGTTATCGAAGTCGACACTGTCTTGCACATCGTGCGTCGTTTGGTATTGGGCAACCGGGCCTCTCCGCGGCGCTGGTGCGCGGTTTCTGGGCTTCTTTGCTGGATCCCCATTCGAAAATTCGACATAATCAGCTTATTCGTCTACGTGGATGACTTCTTCCGGTGGGATTTCTTCGACAATCTCGTCTTTTACCACGGCCTGCTTCGGCCACGCTGCCAGGTCCTTCTCCTCATATTATGGGAATTCGTTGGATGCCCCTTTGAGGTCAGAAAACAGGAGCACGGTGTCACCCTGAAAATAATTCTTCTCGGTGGATGCCGCTCTCGGGAGTATTTCACTCTCCCCTGAATCTGTCACCGATATCATCGCAAAAGTCACCACCTTCCTTACACTGTTACAGCCCCGGGTCGTCAGCGTCCGTTACGGGATTGGCAGAAGCTCGGCGGCCTCCTCAATTGGATGCTTAACGTGCTCCCATGGGCGCGGCCTGTCACCAAGCTGTACCGCAAAATGCAGGGCAAAGTTCATGCCAACGTGGAAATCTTCCTAGAAATGCCCCTGAGGGCGGCTTGGGAGTCAGAGACGATGAGGATATGGTCCGTTTCCTCCGTCAAGGCGCTCTCTGTAGCTCGCAAGATGCCTTCCGCCTCCCCCAATCAGTCTTTTGACATTCTGCTTGTGACCTTTTACTCAGATTATGAGCCCAGAGCACCGAAACTGCCTTCAGCAGCACTTACGGCTCAAAAACAGCCCCAAAAATCTGCCATTCGTGTCTTTTTGTGTATGGCAAGAGGCCCCTTGTGTTTTCATACTCAAGCTACCTCTCAAAAACATAATCTTACCGGAAAATTCAAGCCAAGATAGAGTTTTCAACAGTCATCCGAAAAAGGTCACAAACACAAACTTCACCCTCACTTAAACCCTCACGCGCTTTTGGGCAATTTGAACGCCACACCTTTCCGGCATTTGCCGAAGTTGTGATGGTTGAGTTGAGCGGCGAACATTTCGAGGGGCAGAGGCGAGTGCACCGCGATTTGTCGGTGGTTTGCATGGCCTGGGAGCCTCCCTGCAAAAATTCAAGGCAAATGAACCTGCCCTGACTCTAGAAATCTTCGTTTTTCATCCAATTCCTTCTCAACAAACGTAATTGCACATCACCAAACTAAGCCTTTTTGCGGCTTGGCTCGGCTTCATCGAGCCATCACAAGCCGAGCCAGCCATAGCCGAACCCCGACAACACTAGTGCCACTGCCACGTGTCACGTTGGGATTTGACATCCCTCACGTTAGACGCCTGAGGTCGTTGTAAACGTCTCAAAAATCTCCAAATTGCCCATATTTTATGTCCAGTCGTTAGTCTCAGCCGATTCGAGACCAAATCCTGGCTCTGTTGCATTATTTTTCGACACCATTGTACCCGGTGGGTGTCCTCGCGTTACCACACGTCGTTCCCTGCGCTGCATGTAGAAATCCAGATCGCACGTAAAGGTGAGTCGCGGAAGAATGGATTCGAGGCCAAATAACAAAAGCGCGGGAGCGATGAAACATGCATACACAAATTCATTTATCCTGTGAATATGATTATCCAGTTAGATGGAGGAAAAACGCGTCTGTGAATACTAATTAGACACCATCGCGTCGGCATCACTGCATTGTGATCACATCACTGCCGCATGCGCCCACATATCGACGTCGCCATTCCACTCACTAACTAACTGGATAGTTGTAGTCAATGGCCACATGGCCATTTTTGTCGGTGTGAGGGTTTTCCACCGCATTTCTGCATGACCAGATACACTGAAGTCTTTATTTCCTATTAGAAATGTGTTGGAGTGCACTACTAAAGACAGCAAATATATATATTAGCAGTTATGGCTCTATGAGATGTATTATATTGTCCCCAAGTCCCCTTCCCTCAACTATCAGCCCGACTGACATGAACTGAGCATGCTAGGAGGGTTTCTGCCCTGGAGAGGCCCAGTTGCCCAATCATTAAAATTATTTCCCGATTCTGTCTCTATCACTAATTGCGCATGAATTAGCCCGTCAATTCTAGCTAGTTTTTAGGTCGATACCATAAGAACTCGCTGAGATACACGCAATTCTTTGAATACGATCAAAATCCGCTCAAAATGGAAATTTTCTCGTCGCGCCTTTGGTATGGTTGCGGCCGGAACTTCGGGACAAATCTGAATCCTAATTTGGTAATGATACTGTTACTTCAATTTTCAGTGAAACCCCGTGAAATACTGTATATAGTACCCAAAGAAATCAATCTATCGCCCCACTCCATCACTGGGGCGGGTTTCATGAAACCTCCTTCTCGCGCGCCTTCTTCTCCGTCTCCGGGATGTATAACTCAATCTGGAACGTGCAAAGACTTCTCAGACATTTGTCTATCTATTCATCAGAATCGGAATCCTCCAGCATCCAAGCCACCATTGTTTCTCGGAATTTCTGGATCAGCAAAGGGAATGAGGAAGTAGCCGCCGAGTTGTCTTCAGAAGCTATTGAGTGCAACCGCTTCAATACCCAAATGACCAGAAATCAAGCGCGTCGGGATTGTGCGACTCCAAACCAGAGGCAAATGGCGCTGAATCATGGAGGATGCCTTTTGAGGGTTGTCTGTTATGGAATTGAAATGGATCTGCCTCATAAACTTTGTGACAATCCCAGATTAAAGTACTTGGAAATGGTTGCATCAAGTGTTGATGTGTTGCACTCTGTGGGTGCCGTTCTCGGACGGTACAAACGAAGTGCTGAAATTTTACGCTTCAAATCCACTGTTATAGAATTGCACTTCGCCGCAAGTGTGGTGAAACATCCACTGTCAACTGTTGCATTATAACAATGCTAATGGGTGGCAGCTATCGGACCACACCATTTTTACGAACCAAGTCGGAGAACCGATGGAAGATATCATAAACCATATTTGGTTGCGGGAATGTTTTTTTGACGTAGAGGAACCCATGACATGAGAGCCAATCCCATCCAGATCAGTTATCAATGCAAAGCACTGTTTTTCTGCGTCAGTTTCAGGTTTCGCCGACTCTCCTTTGGCCATTCGGTAATTGACCCACCAGCTCCCAATCCATGGCCAACAATCGCCTCGATATGTCTGGAAATTTGGATCTCTTGACAATGAGATTCCTGCCTACAGATGATCCCTTCATTTGTTCTTGGTTGAACGAAATCATTGGGAAGTACAAGGGGGCTGGCGGCAGGCGGCCTTCGGCCGCCTCCCTCCACCTTATAGTGGCAGTCCGATATATCAGCAGCCTCTAATAAGCGGAAAGCCCCGATATATATGACATGGATTGGGCCTCTGCGAGGCGGGAGGCTGAACCTTGGGGGCCGCATTTTTTCACAGCAACCCCCAAATGAAGGTGGTTATAGATTCAGTACTTGGCTTCTACAACGAATCTATTGACAGAATATAGGTAGGTAGGTAGGTAAAAGATCACCGTGAGGACGGTAGGTAGCAAAGACGGCAGAGCATCCAGAGAAAATGATATTGCAGGCTGAGACAGCTTGTATTAGACGATTGCCATGGGCAAATGGATGATGGTGATATGTGCGGGAAGTCAAATGTATTGACTATCGAGACGAGGGTCACAATTATAAAAGTCGATAAATTTTGAGGTTGGTTGGTGCAACAGGATTGCCTAAAGAACGAGTCTAAAAAGGATATTTTAGGACTCGTAATGAAGTCGATAATACCAGATAAACCCTAACATAGTGGTCAATAAAATGTATATATAATTAGCATGAATACCGTACACCGTCGAACGGTCTTGGTTGCGTCAATAGATGTGTCACCTCGCATCAGACTGTAGAGTGATATGAACTGCTAGCCCAGGTATGTCCTTTCTTTTGCGGATTCGGGCTCGGTGGACTGAGGCTCCCCGCGGTTCTGGGAAACGGTGTGTGTCGTTTTCGAGTACCAAGGAGAAGCATGCACAGCTGGATTTAGACACCTGTCAGCGACGGCGGGCTTAATCCAGCCAGCAGAGCTTCAGACTTCAATACGAGGCATGCTTCTGTACATTGGTGAGTGAGGAACTCTGAGCGTAAAACATCAGCGCTCTTCCTCGTTTCACCAGACAGTCGTGAAGACAAGCCATTATGGCGAGCAGTCATCTTCCTCAAAGCAAGAACATCAATTTGATATTTGACTATGAGAAAATGAACGACCGCAATTTTATCTTCCGAAGCCAGACGAACAAAAGGATCATGTTCGTTCAATATCAAGTCTGCATTCATATTGAGAATTTGCGGTGCTACTGGTGAACCAGGTCGAACATCCTGGTCGGATATTCTATCTCGCGTACGAGGTCCACCCGTGGGCGCCAGCACTGATAACACCGAGAAACGCACTGGGCTCGCTTGGAATTGTGGGAAGACTGATGATACAGAGGTAAGCTTGAGATACAAGCGTTCAAAGGTAACACACCTATGGATGATCCTGGTGTTCGAAAATCCAGTGGGCCGCTGCTGAAATGTACAACCACCCGCTGCGCCGATTTGCGCATGAGTGGGACCCAGTCCAAGCCAAGAACCAGATCACAAGGCAAAGAAGCCACCACGGTGACATCGGACAAAAGGATAGAGATTCCACCCGTATTGCAAGGAAGCGTGAGCTGCCCAGAGAGCCGGGAGCCGCGCATCGGAACCCCAGAATTGATCACCCAGTCCATGGAAACATGAGAACTTGTAGCATGGCTTTCAAATTGAGTGGACACGACTGCGTCACAGAAGGTAGCGCAAGAGGTGAGCGGCAATCAAATATCCGACACTAACCTACTTTTGGAACAAAATCATTTGCAGTGCCTACCTCTCTGGGCCTGCCACAAAATAGATGTGGGATAGCTCGAGCCCGGAAGGATCAGCGCCGCATGAAGACCAAACTCAGCCCTGTTGTGCAAATTTGGAGCTGCCAGCAAGCTGCCGATCTAAAAGTAAAAGTCGCGATCAATTTCTGACCATATTTGGCGAGCAATCAAAAACACGATTCTGCCTTCCAGTCACTTAGCTGCACAAGATTGAGCTCTTCAATCGATAGCCTGCACCCGAAAATGAGGGAGGATCGGGGGGGTCCCGGGCCAAAATATTGAAAATTGAGGCCGCTAGAGAGATGCCGGAAACCCGTGGGAAAATAACGTAGTCTGTTGTTAACCGCGCCACCGTGTTTGGTGGCCGCGTTATTATATAATCGTCGGAGTTTGAAATGTTACCATGCATATTTAGCACTTCCAGGACCCCCATCCTCAAACTTTGAGAGAGAAAGGAGATTTAAATCCATGTCTGACCCCAAATATGTCTTCAATTTTTATTTTTCAACTTCCATTCTTGCGGAATAGAAACCGCAGATTATGTCAGGATTTGTCATCTGTTGAGCCATCAAAGTTCAAACTCCTGGTTCTTCTACTCTGCCGCCGCGAGTTAGATGAGAAAGTTGCTCAATTTATGCTAATAAATACTAATGTGACTTCATATTTGTGAAAAAATTGTTCTGGAATGCATACCAGCATCCGAATTGTTTTTGTGATTTGTAATAACGCGGCCAACGATCGACGCATCAACCTTTTCGACAGACTACAACATGCGAGGTACGAGCACTCTATTGTTGTAGCGTCTGTTTATAAGAGACTAAAAATAACATAACCCCCTCGAACTTACCCATCTGGGCACCCCCTCGGATGATGAAAAAAAGGCTCAGAAAGGCCTAAATTTACATAAAAGAGGTTGGTGTATTTTCCACAGCTTTCGCTCACCTCTTGAGGTAGCGGGGGACGATATCGGGAGACTTGTCGGGCATCGAAGAAAGTGACGCATACAAGACGCATATCAATCGCAATCATCACATGCCGGCGGCCCGTGTGGGGCCCGGCGAATGACAAAGCGGAAATGAGTAACGAACAAACGCAAGCAACGAAAATACTTTATCTACTGTCAAAGTCCTGAACCCAGACCTGCCAAAAAAATTCAGGAAAATTCAGGAAACCTAGGAGAAGCAGCATACATCATTACATAACTTCAAGTAGGACACAAGTACCAGTAGTTCTGTGTTCTCAGTGATGACCAATTTATATGATGAAATGCTGTGTTGGCCGAAACCCAGGTTCTCCAGGTTAGCTAAACCTCCGGTTCAGCCAATAAAAAAGCTAGTATTTTTTTACGACCAAAATCACTTATACAGCAGTATAAACTCCCCAAATGAGGCCTTTTGCTGAGGAGGGCGACCGGACAGAGGCCCAAAAATATTCCGAAGACAGTATGCATTATTTTTTGGAACAAAACACTGCTGCCAGTAATATGTACGTGCGGTGCAGACGTTGAAAAGCAGGTTAGCAAGACGTATAATAAAGGGGCAGCACTGCCATGCCATCGTCAGCCGTTGATGGCCGTGGCGAAATTGTCTGACAAATCCCACCGATCATCCCATGATTCATGTTATTTCCATTTCCCAAATGCTCTCCGCTTGCCCACTCCCATGTATTATTTCATTCAATTCGTCAGGGGGTGTGACCCGTGACAAGTTGATGGGAAATGGAAATAACACGGAGCATGGGATGATCGGTGGGATTTGTCAGACATTTTCGCGGCGGCCATCAGCGATGACGCCCCGGCAGTGCAGCCCCTTTATTTCATGCCATCCTACTGCGTTTGCAATGTCTTCACTGAAGGCACTATTCTTATAATATCATTATTTTGTCTAGAATTCATGAATACTATTTTTGGAGTATTTACAGGCCTTCATCCGCTTGCCCTCCCCAACAAAGTCATTTGAGGAGAAAAGGAGTGTATACTCATCGCCGGGTCGAGTTCTTTAGGTGTAAAACACCTCGCCAGTCTCAGTGAAGCACCCAAATTTATGGGCCCACAGAGCACCGAGAACGACCATGAACTACTCAGTAAAAAGGTCGCCGTGGAGCTGCCGAAGTGCCATCACTGATGTGGCGGAGCCTTGTTCGGCAAGCTACAACAGGCGCTGGTCAGCCGCCCGGCACCTCGTTTGCCGATGGGATTGATCGTGTGATGTTTCATGGGATCAATGATGTTATTTCCAAATGTCGAATTTTGTGCAAGTTGAACCATTTCGTCAGTTCGTCAGCCACCCCGGATGGCCGTGACACCCGCCAAAATTCGACAGGTCCCAAATTTGAGGCATAGTAGTACTATATTCTTCAAAGTGGGGTCAGAGGAATTTTTCCTCTCAAAATTCCTGTTCCCACCACACACGGCTGCTATGGCTATTTTTGAGCTCGTTTTCTGCCCTAAAACCATGTTTTATGGTTAAAATCAACGAGAAACTAAAGCTTTCAAGCCAAAATTGGTCTTCCGCGCTCCCCCGATGATTCCTGGAATTTCTCCGGCGCTTGCAGCAATTTTCGGCGCGACCGTGACAAAAAATGTATTCGTCAACGGCGGCCGTGACCCGTCGTAGACTATGGTGTGGGCTCCACAGAACCCACTGTCAGAGCTTTCAATCCGGTTGCTGTGGTTGCATTTTATGGTTTTCACGCCCCATTTAATTGATCCGAAGATACTGGCCGCCAAATCATCAAGGTCAGTAAGAGTCGGGCCCTTAGGGAATTTTTCAGGGTAGTCATGATGTAGAATTCTTCTTACATGGTGCCTTGCTGACTCCAGTTTGTCTGTTTTGGCCTGGAAAGATTCAAATCCCTTGATCAATGCAGCCGTGTAGGGATTGTATGTTTTCAATCTGTCTGACCATTTAGGTCCATGAGACTGCCAGATATCGTATAACGGTGTGAACACGGCATCATAAGAACAACTGTGGTCCACAGAGTTTCATACCATTCCCACAGGACCAGATTCAATTGTTTTTGATTTTTTAGTCACAGCCTGCTTTTGAACTGTGCTATCCGCCTTGCGCTTGCCTTGTCCAGGTTTTTCATCTTTGGATTTCTTAGTTTTTGGCACATCGTCTCCAACCAGAGTCCAATTCCCCTGATAACCTTCGGGTGGTAGCAAAGGCTAATCTCCCTTCCGCCATTTGAGATGCGCTGAAAGATCATTAGGCTCATAAAGCCCCCCTTTCGATAGCTGGAATGATATAAGGATCTCCCGGCAATTTATTCCTTTGACAGAGACAGGCAGTTCGTTATGATACCTCAGGTATGTAATCTCGTTCAACATCTCCAACTCTCTGAATTCTTGGCGCAGATGCCCATCAATACCACGGGTAATTTTTGTTTCATCCATTCCTTATATTATCACTGTGCCGTCTGAGCAAGAACCTCGGGATAGAGCAGTATAATATGAAAAGTGGGTCCTGCAATTATTCAAATCAATAACATTCAATTCTCTTGTCTTTCCCTGTGATGCATAGTCTGTCATCGCAAAATTCGGGAGGACCAAAACTTGTTCCCTGGAAATTTGAATAGCCATGTCATCCGGCAGCTGACACCATGGTTTTTTCGAACCCCTGCTTAGAGCAACGACGTTCAAAGGCAGGTCTTGAATTTGTATAGGTCGAGGAGGGTTGATTAATTCTACAAAAATGGTGTCAAGAATTTGCTGACCCCGGGATCCAACAATGTCTTGCCAACCCACTACCTTTCCTTCTTGACCTCTTGTAATGCATAGCTCTGTTGCATCATTGTGGCGGATCATAATAGGCATGCCGAGGCACAGACTTAATTTTCCACAAATCTATTGCCACTATATGGAAGGATGTGCGTGCTTCTGCACATTGACAGACTTCATGATATTGACAGCTTTCCGTCACAGATACGCAAACTCTATGAAAGCATTGTCTGGCTGGACATATACCGACGAGCTCGGTTTCAATGTCACAGATGATAACCGGGATGCATGGAAGAACTTTTCCCGAGCTCACTCGCACTTCAAGCCATTTGCCACATGCGGATGGGCTCAGTTCCAATTGGTCGGTGACATTATGCCCTCGCGTGCCCGCGGCCTTTTTGTCTTCAGCGCTGGGTCTACCCAGTCTCTCGATCCAGCCTCTCTCGATCCAGTCCTCCCCCTGCAGTCTCAGTCCCAGGACAATGATGACGAGTTGTCTCAGCCACAGACTGGTCCCAATCAAACTTTGGCGAGTCCCAGGCTCCCAACCTCACCGACACCATGTCTTCCTCCTCCGCATCCCATCCACTCCAGCTCCTGTGCTGAGGCAGTCCCGCACCCCTTCCGTTTCGACGCTGAAGCACTCCCGCTCCCCTTCCGTCGAGTCACCCTGGAGCAGCAAGCGCAGAGGACTACGGGTCCCGAGTCGATCATGGCCCTCGGTCGTTCTGTCGCAGGGATTGGGAAGGTCATTGAGACTGTCTTTGCACCACCAAAGTCGTCTGCGATGTCTCCTACGAAGAAAGTCGAGGTGGCTCGCAGAATGGCGTTGGAGGATATGAACACTGGGTTTCTGATGTCGGACGAGCGCACCCGCCTCCTCATCCTGTTCAGACGTGACAAGACTTGCTCCGGCTCAAGTTTCGAACTTGGCCCATCACCGCCTGTCAAGGGTGTGAGAGCTGGGGAGGTTGATTCAACGAAAGTAAGTACATACCAAGGGATTCGGTACGAGGATTCTAATGGTCTGTCTATACTTCTGAACCTATGCCGATTCTCAGAATCGACAATGAGCGTACTGGTGGATTGAAGTGCGTCTCCCGACACAAAAGCAGTCAGATAGATTTAGCTATTCTTTTGCTTGTGGTAAGATTCAGCTTGACGATGTATGATGCCAAACAACTCGCACACGGCTCGCCTGGATGAAGCAAAGTACATCGAACATTGCTGAGGAACCGAAAAACACCAATCATATCGGCAGTGCAAAAGTTAAGTGAACGTGCGAAATTGAGAGCGGGAAACACTTGCTGGGCTTATCAAATGTAGGAAAGGACCCACCTTTAGAAGTGTATGTAGACATGACTGTGCACTCGATAACAAAAGTGTGGCAGAGTTCAAACAGATTCTGAATCCATTTCTGATATGAACAGGGCTGTTGTATAATAAATCTGCGTTAAGCAAGTCAGTTCTGAGTCTGCGCTGCATTCCTGCGGGATTCGGAAGAGACGAACGACATATATGCGGAGAATCTGGAGTCATAATCTCTGTGAGGGAGATAGCGGAAGCCCATATTCTCGCCGGCAGCACAATGCGCTCACCGAGGCATTGTCATGGGCCATGATGGTTAAACGCAGTAATTTCGCAGTGAGTCCGAGATCTTGTCGAAGCCGTGCCCAGGAGCTTGAGAAGTATATGCATTCCAGTTGAATTCAAAGTGCTCCCAGAAGAGTTATGTGGTCATGAATTGGGAGTCGGAATTGCGATTGGGCATTCTGTCGGCTTGATACTTCGCGTCCTTGAGAGGGCTTGATCACGGTTGACTCATATACTTGTTCAACCATGCCGCAGGAGGGACGCTGGTCGCCAGATGATTGGAAACCACAGGCGCCGCAGCTTTGAGCGAAATTGCGAGAGTCTTGCGTCAAGTCTTGCTGCAGGTGCATCGGTGTTGCGAAAGGGTTGATATTGAACAGCAGTTGGAGGTCGTACAGAACGGGGAGGATTGAAGCTAGAGGGCGACATCAGGGAAGGAGCCACAGCTATCTTGTCAGTTGCGATTTCGATGTACTTCCGGGGGTCCAACTGAGTCTGAAGGACTCGCAAAATGGATGACCAGCCGTTGAGCGCTGCATTGAAGGGTGAATGGAGCAGCGGGACGATGGGATGATGGTGGGGAAGTGCAAGAGAAGAACGGGCACGCCTTCCTTGCACCTTCCTTTTGAACGGCTATTGAGCGTGCGAGGGATGGAATATGCCGGACTTATTGAGAGCTAAATCGGGATTTGGGCGGCCCTCAAGAAGCAAGCATGAGAAAAATGTGTATCGAATTGGTTAGCTCGGAGCCAAAGCCGGAGACGGGAACATGGTTGAGAAAAAAATGGCAAATTGAGGTGATGGGCAAACAGGTGCAATCTGATTCATAGGATCTGCTTAATATACGAGTAATGTAACTGCGACAGATGCATATATTTCGGACAGTGATGCTCTTTTGCGTGCAGAAATTGGGCGCGAGCTGCTCAACCCGACTCAAAATTACAACTAAACCAAAACTAGTCTAGAGGTTGTGGTTCAATATCATCGTAGTAGTTGTTGTCCAGTGATTTTCTTTTCTGCATTCTCATCCAACTGGTATACAGAAAATTCCATCGCAACAGGATCTTTCATGCTTCGACTGTGTACGTGCGGTTCTCGTGCGCAAGTGCAGTGGCTTCTATACCAATTACGCAAGGCCACTGAGGGATACTACAGCACTAGATATCGACTAGGATATTGTCGGCGAGGCCCCGGTAAGTTTCTCGATCCCTAATGTGTATCGACAAGCTTCTCACTTGGAATTTGTGCCCATCACCCATGTCATCCACCAAGTATGCGAGCTTGTCACCACACATGTTTGCCATTGACACAACGTGGCAGTTGGTTGGCTCCTTGTATTCAGAGTCGATTGGGAAGTAACCTTTCCCAGCACACAGGGAGATATCATTCGGATCGGCGTTTTTGTTGAATTGATTGCATTGAAAGTTTCCATCTAGGGTCCTCTGACTTTGGTTCAGAGGACTGCAAACCTGTGAGCCTGACGTTGGCGAAAGCGCAACTGTGTTACCTCAGGTGATCCGAATTAAACCCGGGTTCCGGACAGGCTGGGCACCACACAAGAAGATTGCCTCTGGGGGCGATGGCTCAACACCGAGTCAATGGAATGACGCTGACCGCTGCGTTTGCGGAGTGTCAGGAAGTTGAACACCCGAACTACACACAGAAATGCCGCGTAAGGGTTCTTGAATTTCTCGTGTCAGCAAAGAGATTTGAAGCTGAGCTTATACATACCGGAACATCAGCTGTGAATGAATTGTCCGACAAACGCATTGCTGCTAGATAATCGTATGCCGCTTTCGTCGACTCCAGATTGTGCGGTTGAAATTCCTTGAGAAGGCTGATGGTGAATGTGGTATGTGGTTCGCGTGTTGTCGCTGGAAAAAGCCTGTTAAATAACGAGGGCAATTTTCCAATCATTCTTGCATTGAAAGACCATCACATCTGGCACTTCATTCAATGGTGAAGCTGCCTACGGTTTCATATTCATTTTGATTTTGACTCTCATTTTTCGTCTTTTCACCCTGGTACAGTTATGTAACTGTACAGAAAGGCTCCGCATCTTTGGGTCATGTTATGCTCCGGGTCCATTTTCATTTTCATTTTCATTTTCATCTTCGTTTTCGTTTTCGTTTAGTGATGTATTCGATAGCACCGCTATAGCGCGGTAGCGCTGTATTAAGTAGCAGTAACATAGGAGTCAAAATTAATTCTTATCCACTACTATAGTAGTTGAAAATTAATTATAACGATTGAGAACGATGTGTACACAGACTTATACCCGTATGTTAGGTGCTGCGCCAATGGCCTAACATCCTCAGCTCTTATACGCTCGGGCTTATACAGCTCTTATACGCAGGCTTATACAGAACCTTCACGTCAAGTCAACGTAAATGAATTTACAAGGCTCCCGTAACAAATCAGAAGACATACGCAATGCATTCAGAAGGCGTTTGGTCAACGTCAAGCCTAAACGTACACAGAACCTTCACGTCAAGCCCAACTCAATGCAAAGACCTCAACGTAAATGAAATTTAACAAGACACCAATTAAATTCCGAATTTACGACGAATTCTTCTAGCAGGACTCCCTGTTACAGAATTTATTGGACGCACACAGACATAAGAATTCTTCTAGCCGGAATCCCCTTTAGAGACGTCCAGAAAGAACGTGAGCCCGGAACCAGATGTAAAACATTTTGTACACCTCGTATACTTTCGGGTACTTCCGGGATACCATCGGTATACCTCCGACAAACCTAATTTGCTTACATGATATGTGAGCAATTTAATTTTGGTCGCAGAGAGCCGTTGGCCTAACATTGGGTTTGATCTGGGATCATCGCGGCATCGCGGCACGCAGTCGATCTTCCAGTCTTGCCTCCAGGCTCAAAGCCCAGGGGCGCAGCTTCTCGTTGCCGTCGTGGTGCCATAGGGCATTAGATCCCCGCACTTTGTATACCCGGTGCTTGATGATGCTTGCCCATCTGTCCATCTGCATGGATATCAGCATAGGGTGGTGATGCAGATGCAATAAATCAAAATGACCTGACGAGGACACCAATTTCATCAACACGGCGCAGGCTATCCTGGACTCGGAGGCGGGGAAGATGAATCCCTCGGGACCCGAGATGGCCGGAGACGATCACAGAGCCAACAAACGGATGAGAAAGCGAGATTTCTGCCACAATCTCGTCCAGTGCATCGTCGGTGATCTCCGTAAATTCACGCCGAGCACGAGAAATTCCAGCAGACTCGAATTGTCGATACAATGTTTTCCTGTCAACACCCATAGCACGAGAAATATTGGCGTAGCTGTTGCCCGGATCAGCAGGGTCACTTTTTTCTTTCCTTTTTCTTTTTAGTTTTAGTTATTTCTTCTTCTTTGCTTGTCTTTTTGCCCTCTACTATCTACTACACAAGAGTATCTAGTCGGACTAGTGGTATTTGACCCATGTATAAATAAACAGGTCCGCAGCAAACGTCAGTCTGGCCTATTCGGGCGGGCGGTAAAAAATATGCAAAATAAACAGTAAGTGACCGATGAGCCCCGTCAGTTCTTGTTAATACATAGTGGTCCAGGGCCCGACCATGAGAGTGCTACGGATGCTAAGTCAACACGGGGTTGTTGTGGTATGCCGAGTGGTGATGAAGCAGCCTAGAAAGTGCCAGTCAGACGAAGTTCAATACACCACTGATCTACGTGCGACGCGACGTGACACACTCTAATTGATGTTTTTCTGCACGTGTTTTTGAATATTCTGAGGAGATAGCTTGGATAGGATGTAAAAGCCGATATACTGTGCAGTTCCGAGTTCATATTTAGTTGAGAATTTAAGAAGTTATGAGTTCAACTATATTTTGATCAAAAAATCACTTCCAGTGGGATTGCGACTCAACGAAGGAAAAATCCGTAATTTTGGCTCCATAGCCTTCATAATACATTTACATCTTCCCTCCCAAAAATTCAGCATGTTTGGGTGACTGCTCATCCTGCTACGAAGTGCTGAAGGGAAACAGGGTCCCCGGTGCCACATGAGAAATGAAAACATATTTTTGCCATTTGCTCTTGACCACTAATTGCGGACAGATTATCCCGAATTAATGGTATAGGGTGCACAGGGATGCCATAGGGCTGCACAGCGGGCGGCCCACGTGATTTGCATTGTGCAGGGGTGATATTGCCCATATCCGACACAGCATAACCACTGAGGAAAGCTGCTAACAAGTGCAGGGTGCACAGGGATGCCATAGGGCTGCAGAGCGGGCAGCCCACGTGATCTGCATTTTGCAGGGGTGGTAATAATATGCTCGAGTCCCACGCCGCCGCTGTTAAGCGAGCGGCTGACAGAGGTGCTAATTCGGGAGGCGCGACCGGAGGAGCTGGTGTCTCGAGTGGAGGAGACGCAGGAAGCCTCGCGCAGTCGAATCCGACGATGTGGTTAGGGATGGTGAGTTTAGGACGGGCCGGAACGCAGTGATAACTAGATAGAAAGCGGTGGGCATGGACTGAACGACCTCCTGGTGATGGAGGTCAAGCAAGCACCCAGGTGGATGCCCAGTAAAGAACATAGATACAAGAAATAGAGGTGCGCACCCTCCAGAAGCACAGCCACTCGTACTAGATAAAACCTTTGAAAATGCGAAACTCAATTACATGAAGAGAATAGTTGACGAGAAGAGGATAGGTGTTTTCGCCTGGCAAGAATCACACATGGATCATATCGCTGCTAAGGTAGGCGACATCCGCATCCATCGAGTCACGTGAACGTGACTGATGCGTGACAGTAACGTGGGAAAGCGCGAAATTTCAGATTTTGCAAGAATAAATTATGTTTTTCAAGATTCTTGGGCCTGGGAGTCAGAGCAGCCAAGGAGAAAAGTTTTTAATCGGAAACTCAGAAGCTCAGGAGATACCAGTAATAGACTCTCTTGCAACATCTAGCAATAGACTCTAAGCAGCACATGTACAGCATAGCCTTGAACCTTCAGTGAACTCCGACTCCCGAGGAAGTAGAGTGCAGCTGATTCAATCATCTTTCAAATCTTTGCAATGCAGCCTTTACCAATTAAACTGGCTTTGTTCCCAGCCTATTGGCTGCAGTAGTGCTTTGTGCAACAACAGTGAACTTCGTATTGAAGTTCTGAATCACAGTTGTGGTAATTATATCCAGTGGGGACATATAATTTACAGGGAACGTCCACCAAGCCTGGTATTCAATGCTATAAGCCAAAAATACACCCTCTCGACCGTCAGCAGGGCCTTTGGCTGCGTGCACCGATCAGCCACGTGACCGTGTTATTTCCTTATATGGAAGCGCGAAATTCTGGAAGAAAAAACATAAAGCTGTGTGGCTGGAATGGAAACAAGCTTTAGAGTATTTTTTGAAAAATAGGTGAAAAACTTTTGATTCAGACCAGATATTGAAAATCTGGAACCACAGGATTGTTCCTTTGGTTAATCCAAGCCTTTCTGTGGTTTTAGTTTTTGTATGTGATCCACCATCACCGACTAGTAAGGGCAGGAAGACGCTGTCACGCTGCTGATCACGTGACTCGATGGATGCGGATGTCGCCTACCTTAGCCAGCTCAACAACATTTACGGGAAACGGTTCAAACTGTTCAACTCTGGACACCCAATAAAACCCAACTCCACAGCTGGAATTAGCTTCCTTCTAAACAAAAAATATGTTGACACGGAAAACGTGAAGGAGTATGTCCTCATTGAGGGCCATGCAATCATGCTTGTTATCCCATCACATCGGGGAGAAACAATAAACATTCTGAACATCTATGCCCCAAACACACCTCTGGAAAGCGAGAGGATGTGGGCCCAGTTATGGCATTGTTACTTGGAAAATCCAGAACTTCCATTTCCAACTGAAACACTGGGTGACTGGAATTTTGTTGAAGATATTAAAGATCGTACATCGAACAAGGAAGAGGCAATACCTCTGAGCTTTGTATGCCTGAAGGCCCTCTTCCACATGCAAGATGGTTGGCGCACAACATTTCCTGATGCGAATGAATACACTTGCTTCCAGAAGCGCACTAACGGAATCACGAATGAGACACATGTATCTGGCTCACGTCTTGACCGAATCTATGTACCGGTAGACCGTTTTAAACGATATCGAAATTGGTCAATCGAACCTTGTTTAATCACCAGTGACCACCACTTGATTTCTGTCCAATTGACATGCCGGCCAGATGACGAGTATGGGCCAGGAATTTGGAACTTACCCATATATCTCCTCAAAACGCCAAGATTTATGAACTACATTTCTATCCGATCAAAGAAGCTCGCGGAAGAACTGGAAGAGTTGAACAGTACTGAACGGCAAAGCCAGCAGAACATCCAAAGACTTTGGCACAAATTTAAGATTGACCTTACTGCAGAAGGGAAAATTTGCTCCCGCTTGGTCAAAGAGAGATCCCGTCAAATCCGCACCTGGACGGCACAGAAACACCTTGTCATCAATGACCCAGATATGCCTATCGAGGAAAAATATCTTGCAATCTTACACCTTGAAGGAAAGGTTGAAACCTATCTTAGAGAAGAAGCTGACCATCAGAAGGCCCAGTCAGAGGCTCGGTACGACATTGAGGGTGTAAGCCTGAAGACTGACTATTGGACTCGTTCCACCAAGGAGTATCACCTGAGGAACACTATAAACGAATTTAAGACAACAGATAATGATTCAACTGTACCCTGCTTCGAAACTCGCCCAAAGCGAATGGCCAAGATGGCCCGGGATTACCACGAGGCAACACAATATGTTGATGTTTCCGACGACGACTATGGTCGAATGATGTGCACTGAGGAAGTGCTTGAAAAATGTGATGCACGGTTATCTCAAAATGAATACAATGAGATGAACAAGTATCTTACGGAAGAGGATATACGAAATGCATTGAAACTGTCCAACAATGGCAAAGCCCCGGGGCTAGACGGCATCCGATACGAATTTTTCAAAGCCATGGACATTGAATACAAAAAACATAAAGACAAGCCAGGTGGGGCTTTTAACATTTTGGGATTCCTGGCGGACTTATACCGCGACATTGGACAATTTGGATTATCCGATGGATGCAACTTCAACATGGGATGGTTATGTCCCGTGTTCAGAAAAGGAGACACAGGTCTCATCAGCAACTACAGGCCAATAACGCTGTTGAACACAGACTACAAGCTTATGACGAAGGCCTATTCTATTCGATTAATGAATGTTGCCCCTTCTTTGATAAAACCGGACCAAGCAGGCTTCATGAAAGGGCGGAAAATTGAAGACCAGGTCAAATTAGCAAAATTCCTGCCGAACTATGCTGATGTTGCGGAACAAGATGGTGTACTTATCGCCCTTGACCAAGAGAAGGCATATGATCGAATTAACCATGATTACCTTCTGCGTGTTCTAGACCATATGGGATTCCCTCCCAGATTTTCAAAGACAATCAAAAGTTTGTACACTGACGCCAAAACTATAGTGATGATCAATGGCGAACTCAGTGATCCATATCTCGTTACCAGGGGTGTGAGGCAAGGTGATCCCCTCTCCTGCTTATTATTCAATCTGGCTATTGAGCCGCTTGCATGCCTACTGCGGAAATCCGATATTGAGGCATTCCCGGAACAAATAAAACACTAGTGGTGTCACTTTTTGCTGATGACACCACAATCTACTTGAAATCCACTGACTCCATGGAGACTCTTTGGAGCATTCTACGCCTCTGGTGTGCCGCATCTACTGCAAAATTCAATGAGCATAAAACAGTGCTCCTTCCTTTTGGGAGGTCCTCCTATCGTCAGAAAGTCATAGGAGAAAGACGAATCAATGATCATTCCCCCATTGGTGACATCAACACAACTATTCGAATTGTGCCCGACAGCGAGAGTTGCCGCATGCTAGGTGCATGGATCGGAAATAACATCCCTTATACTACACCATGGCCTTCTGTCATAGAAAAAATTAATACAGATCTCATGCGCTGGCAAGCAACACACCCGACTCTGGAAGGGAAGCGTCACATCATTAGTATGGTAATTGGAGGTCGAACACAGTATCTGACCAGAGTCCAAGGGATGCCAAAGGAAATTGAAGACACACTCGAAAAATGGATACGGTCCTTCTTGTGACTGATGCAGCACGTGTAGATTCATCCGAGAGTGAATGCCGCATCTTGGATACGGTAAGGCCACCCCGGGAGAATGTCCGCTCCCCATCAGTAGACGTCACCGAAGAAAAGCTTAATTAATATCATGTAGAGATAAATAGAATAACTGCAGCCGCAAAATGTGTCTTTCATGCCCGGAATCTTCGCCTTCGATACATGGTAATTTTTTTTCCCCACCTCTAATTACAAGATCTGATTGTTCTGATCAATCTACAGAATGATGAATCGGAAAATGGTGTGAAGTCAAAGTGAGTGGAGCTGTCTCCTCATGCTACAGTGTTCTTATGATTGTGGAGACTCTGAGAGTGGGACTGAGATTGCTCCCTCAAATGGCCTAGCTTATATGTGTAGATATACTTTCACCATTGAAATAATTCCAATCCACTCCCAAAAAAAAAATCACATTCACTCGCGGGTACCTGTGCAAGTACCTGAGGTATCGAAATTGACACCTGGACCCACCGTGACAGCTACCCGTGAGCACAGGTACCCAAACTCGCGGGTCGGGTTTAGGTGCCTACAGCATAGTCTGTGGAGATCTGCCTAGCTCTGGCTAGGTTAGTGTAGGTCGGTCTAGGTCTGGGAGGGTCTGTGTAGGCCGTCACAGGTGCTTGTAGCCACCTATAACAGGGGGAAGGCATGCAGATACTCAAAATATTAGCTAATGGAACTGTTGCTCCGCGAGTTCTTCTGGTGCAACTGTCCAAAAATCGCACTACACTAGTCCCTGTGCAGCTGAATTTTGGGGATCACAGTGTACAGAGAAACTTGAGCTTAAAACTTGATGGTCTCCATGGAACTGCAAGCAATGTGCAAGACAAAAAAAAACATTCAAAAGGGAAGTCTAGGTCTGTGCAGCTGAGTTTAGGGAGCTAGCCTTGCCTTCCACAAGGTACCCTCATCTACACTTACCTGAGTTTAGGGGCCTTACTGGGTACTCCAGAAGCCAAACGAACATTACGTGTAGTCGCCTAGATGGGGGGCTGTGTAGTGATCTACACCGACAAGAGGCGTCCGATCTGCTAAGCGAGCCCACCATCAACTGCACGTGCCCGCAAGGCACCTTCCATATCGGGAGGTCCCGTTTGGAACGCTGCATTTGATTCCGCTTCGTATGGACTCAATATCTTGTGTGGCGAGCTATCAAGTGCTTGTAACATCCTGAACAACTTATTGGAACGTCCAGGAATTTTTGTGTGCCTTGAAACATGCAATAGAGTGTAAATGGGCAGTATTTACAGTGATTAACCATTAGACAATTTAAGAATGCATTTCGGAACCTCAGAGAGGTTTCTAGCTTGCAAGGCATCTGATTGGCTGCATCAACCTCCCGATATGGAAGGTGCCTTGCGGGCACGTGCAGTTGATGGTGGGCTCGCTAAGCAGATCGGACGCCTCTTGTACACCGACCTAACTCCATCTAGCACAACCTACAGCACCTAGCCTCAGCTGAGTCTAGGACGGGTCGGAACGCAGTGAATAGACGGCGCCGCAGTTGAACCGACAGGCAATGTGAAGCTGTGAAAAGTGGGAACGAGGCGGGATCGTCCCGGAGCGAAAATCGGCAAAGATTTTTGATTCGACATCGGACACATAACATCTTCCGAGATTGATATGTAAACCGCCTTCTGCGTGCACGTACATCCAGTCACCGCCAGTCGCTCGCAAGGTGCGACATTCGTGCCCAAAATCTATCTGCAGAGAGAAAAAATTGGGAATCAACCTGCACTCGACAGTTAATCCGGAGCCCTGTTGCCGGTGATTGGTTAGACCCCCTGCGAGAGCTGGACCACCACTGGGGCACTGCACGTGGCGGCGAGTCGCGCCCAAGGTGCGACATTCGTGCCAAAAATCTATGCGCGGAGAAAAAAAATCAGTAATCAACCTGCACTCGACGATTAATCCGGAACCGTGTCGCAAGTGATTAGTTAGACACCCTGCGAGAGCGGGACCACCTCTATGGCACTGCGCGTGGTGCGAGTCGCGCGCAAGGCGCGACATTAGTGCCCAAAATCTATGCGCAGAGAAAAAAAAAATCAGTAATCATCTTGTACTCAACGGTTAATCCAGAACCGTGTCGCATGTGATTGGCTGGACCCCCTGCAAGAGCGGGACCACCCCTAGGGCACTGCGCGTGGCGCGAGTCGCGCGCAAGGTGCGAAATTCGTGCCCAAAAGCTATGTACAGAGAAAGAAATTCGGGAATCCCTTGACTATTTCAGCATTTCGACTACAACTTCCTCGCCCCTAAAGAGCTGAGGAAGAATGTCTTCCTGCACTGTGGAGGTAATCTTGGCGAAACCATGGGATAAAGCATCACCTTCGACCCAGTTCGAGCACCCAACAAAGTGCGCTTTGCCATTAGATTTACCTTAGATTGTATGAGTAGCGAGAGAGATAATCAAAGTGAACACAAGAATCCGTTGAATTTCAGGCCTTCTGTGCTCTGTGATCTGCATTGGTCTCCTCGCTCGCTGGACTTGGGCTGGACTTGGTGCTTCAGATGGCCTTGGACTCATCTCATCTATCTTTTTAGACTTTGGAAGTTTGGGGAATACGAGGCAGGTTCGCTCGGGATTATCAAGTGAGTTTTTACCCTACTTTCATTTCTCGTTCTTAACTCTTTCTTAGGACACCTAGGCCAATCCTCTTTCGCGTTCCATCAGTTCTTTAGTATGTTGGTGTCGTGTGGCGCTGCTGTGCGTTCACCGTTCTCTGTTGTGACATATTTCTGACCTGATTCTCATATAGATTCTTGCAGTTGTTTTTATTGACATGCAAAGCTCTCATGGCTCTCGCAAAACGACCGAGGCACTGGGAAAAATTCCGAGGGGACAGTTCTAACTGAAATTTTGCTGGCTATCACGCCAGCCAGACACGGTCAAAAACTGAGCTCAAATGTGCCCACACGGTGCAATTTGATGTGGGGCTTCAAAATTCGGCAATTTCCATCGAAGCCGGTGCTTGAATTGCAATGTGCTCCTCTTAGGTGTAAGTTGTTTTACGGAGGTCTGTGGTTCGATTCTCGCAAGGTGCTTGATTTTTGTTCCCGCTTTGAACCAGAATTAATCCCTGTTTAATCCTTCTGTGGTCGGATTAATTCAACGCCGATTTAATCCAGTATTAGTGTCTCAACCTCGATTGTTTAAGCGAAAGTCCTAGGGCTTCAGCTGGGTTATCCATTATGGTTGTTGCCGCTATGTAATCTGCCTGCAGCCGTCGGCCATCAATAGCAGAATCGAAGAGAAAGGTAACTCCGCACTTCAGTAATTCAAGTGTGTATTGTAGAAATTGGGTGATTGCCCTAGAGTAAATTAGGACAGGAGGGTTACAAACGGATGGGTAGTTACAATTATTCTACATGCTTTTATACTCTTCAACCAGCTGAGTAATGTTTCTCGGGCGCATCAGTCAGCCTTCCGCCTCGGCCCCACGTACAGCCCAAAGAAAGCATATCCATTTTAGTCACTGTACAGTAACGACCCCAAGCCAAGAATACAATTTTACATTCAATCATCTGTTCCTGATCACAACAAGAATCCTCCAATCCAAAGTATGAGTATGAAATATTCAAGTGCATGCGGAACTGAAAGGGTATGTATGTATGGAGAGGAGAACGGAAGACGAAAGTAAGCACGAGTACACCGCCAGGCAAACAGAAACAATGCGAGTACAACAGATGTCGGTCTTGTCTATATGTTGGATAGGTATGATACACACGTGATGCGGGGCAACGTTCAAAAGGTCCCAAATGATATCGAAACAAGAGGTGATAGATGTACATTTCGATGAGTTGACGACCTGTGTGAGCGGATTCGTCGACTGAATCGCGTGGATTTTGAGGCGGGCACGTGGGGAAGGAAGTCGGGCCGGGGAGCTAGTGGTGGTGCGGCGTCAAGAAGTCGCGTCGGATAGAGCATGTACAAGGCGGGGCCGAGGAGGCGGCAGGACACCGAAGGATTGCGCGGGAGCGAGTACGACACGGGCGCTAGTCCTCTCCCCTCGCAAGGCATACACTCCCACTTGGCGCGAGCACGTCCTACGCGGCGATCTGCCACGTCCCCTCAAATGTATCACGGCCGACGAGATGGCCGAGATGAAGTATGTCGCGAGGCCCAGGGTGTGGTCGCGCTGTGGGAGAAGAAAGGGGGCAGTATCGAGAAGAGAAGAGAAGAAATGAACGGAGATGGATTAAAAAAAAGAACTCGCCGGCCGCATAACTAGGTCAATGAGACCGTCCCATGGCCGAACGCGCCCGGAGTATTCGTAGTGGCCAGGCCATGCCGAGGCCATCCAAGCTGGACATTCGTTGAAACTCCCGCATCATCGATACCTCTAGTCGACCTCCAGGCCAGTTATTGCTCTTCAGGTTCTTCAAGACTTTATTCAATCGTTCAGTGACAAATTCCCAGAAGCTGTACAACGGGCCAAAATCGCGGACTTGGCGTGGGATGTGGACTGTCCAGTGGTGATTTGGCTTCATGGCATCGGCGCCATACAATTGAAACAATGTTTGGTGTGCGTATGCAGAAGCAAAGTCGACTCACGGTTAGAAATCCAAGCAGATATTCCTGTAAAAGATTCTCGGTCTTATCCAGACCATCTTCGGTGATAGAATTGCCTACTAAAATTTTAAGTAGAGTTGCAAACTGCAGAAAATTCGCATCTTCGCCGGCTTGCATGCGTAAAATTGGTTTCTTTGGCTCTGCCGGCGCTTTGGATTTTCTGTTCCCACTCTCCCACACCCTCAGGGTAGTGCGGTACGTGCGCATGGCCTACCTGTAGGTCTCCGATGCTTTGGTGTGCTCCTTCTCTGCTTCTGCCCGAAACTTGTCCCAAATAATGGGAATCTTGCAAAGATTTGAGTGGACTTGGAGAGAACAAGGGTGGAAGGAGTTGGAGACACACCATGATTGCCCAGGGCTCGGCGACCGCAAATTTGTATTCATCTGCAGGGAGTGAGCCCCCAGAAGGCTCCCCAACTCGCAGTGGTAATCGCCCCGCCCATAGTGGAGCCTCGAACTAAATCACAGAGTCAGATTCACTGAGATGTGGAAGGAAATGTTGCATACACTCTCTAGGAACTCATGGATGACATTCAGCTCTCGAAAAAAGTTCGATGTATTGGTGCGCAGGGCTCCGGTTTTATCCACTGCTGATACCACTGAGTTTTTGCGATACCTAAAAGCACATATCTGTATTGTTGAACATTCACATAAGACTTGAGAACGTACCAAGGAGGAGATTATGCATGGGATCAACAACAGTCCACTTGACAATGTCGAAATACTTGAGGCGCGCAAACTCAGTCCAGTGGACACCATGTGTTGCAAGGAATGCCTCCTTTTCTGCCTTTGTACCAAGATTCCGATATTCCTCCGCCAACTCTCTATGTTCCTGTGCAGTGCGCTCTGGGAACTCTGAGAAGAAAAGTCCGTCAGAACAAGAGTTGCAATTTGTAAATGAACAAACCATTTTTCAATGAGGCCTCTGAGAACATCTCAGCTTGTGTCACCTTGCATTTGTGCAGGGAGCAATGTTGTGACTATGGTCGGCAAACCCACACAACTTGCACATGGCAGGATGGTCGGCAATGATGCCTACGAGAACAACACGAACACGGATCCCTGTCGGCATATAAATTAAAATTAATAATCACACTTTGAAGTAAATTGGATTCCGAGGGTAGGGAGACTTTTCGGAGGCCTCTGCGCCAACCGGATACGGCGGTTTGCACTGCCATCTCGGCACTAGCGGCTCCGCCGCACCCATTCTATTTGGCACCGCCATCTCCCCTGTCTGTCGGCATTGAATCTTTGTGTCATGGTTCTAGACCAGTGCATACCAATAAAAATATTATTCTCGGATGGGTGGTGTGGCAGAATAGGTCGGGCTGGGGTCAATCATATATATAATAAAAATTTAAACCTTTAATCAGCCAGGAGTCTCATCCGTCCTCGATCAACGTACCTGTATTATTTGAACATGATAACCACTGAACTCTAGGGACCCAGACTTCAACTTGAACACCTTGGGGTCCTTCTCTATGTCTTCTTCATGTCTATTTCTGGTAATATTTTGGATGAGCTGCAGAGGAGAGGGGCCACTATTTGTGGTTTCAGAAAGCAGAGAAGACATTTAGTACCTATATCAGGGGGATAGATAGTGGGCCCTGCCACGCCAGCGGGCTACACAGATGATTTCTTCTGGAATCAGACATATTTTCGGTAGAATCCGAGATAATATTTGCTTGGCCGAGCTCTGCGGCGACACAGCCACAATGCAGCGGCAGTCTTTTACTGCCGTTGTGTCACCCGTCTAGAAATGAACTTTGGGATTCGAATCCTAAATGATTCAGAGAATTATACATCAGATGTCCTCGTGAACTCAAGAACACTCAAGAACACCACTTTCGATATTCTAATGAAGTTATTCAAAATATAGTTCAGGATGCAGAAAGGTTAGTGGCTGCACACGAATCAGAGAATGGTTGGTATCGCTCTGATTCGTGGATACAGACATTCCAATCCAACTATTGAATAGTTTGAATACTTGCACTATCATCTACGTGGCCAACAACTTTGGTTTGTCTATTGTGTATCATCTGTTGCTCATTTCTAGATTCACCATTCCTCGCAGCTGGTCAATCATTACTTGCGGCCACCTATAAACATCGGTGGCATAAATTTTGGCACTAGATTCAGGTTGAGATTGGTAGTTATATATCCCATTTCATCATTTCAAACGAAAACCTTCTCCCGCACGAAGCCTCGCCACCAGTGTGCCAGACACATTGCGTTGAACTGCGATCTCGCGCTTTCATGGTCAGTTTGATCTTCAACCGATCTTGTTTTAATAATTCAACAGACCAACCATTCAAAAGATTTCTGGCCGTGTCGGAGACCCCCCCCCCCCAACGAGTGCAGCACTGGACATCTGCGGCACTCTGCGGCAACACAGCCACTATGCAGCGGCACTCATTCATTCCCGCTGCGTGAACAATCGTCAAATGAATTTTGAGATTCCTACACAGTGACGGCGGCCTATCGTCCCTTTAACGACGACAGTAAGGCTAAATCATGCCTGAAGACATTGAGAGTGGCAGAGATAACTCAATTTAGACAAGAAATGTGTATTCGGGCCAACATATCTACCTTGACATGATAGTGAGTGAGAGAGAAGCGCACCTTTGTTTGAAACTCGCACACTCTGCCCAAGCTAGGCTGAATGTGCTAATCACGAAGCCGAAGTTAATTCAAATTGCATTCATTTCGAAGGTCCTATTTGGAGCACCAGATAATTAATCCTCTACGTGGCGTGGGCCTTGGGTGCTTACCACAAGTGAAATTGACGAGAGAAATGACGAAGCCTCTTGGCATATAAGGTAATGGCAGACAACATTAATTGAGTGAGCTGCGGCTTTCTTGTGGGACGGTAGACAGTAGGCAATGGGCTGCCGCAATTTGTGTGCGGCAAAAAAAAAAAAAAAATGAGCCAGCGGCACTGCGCATTGCAGCGGCAGTTTGCGGCACTTGGCGGCAGTGCAAAAGCAGTGCTGCGGCAATCGGACTATTTGTTGCGGCAGTCAGCGGCACTTACATAGGCACAGCGGCACTTTACCCCTGCCCCATCTCCTTGCAATATATCTTACCGGAGAAGGTTGACAACTGATTTTGCCTCTATTCCGCCCTTGGACTTTCTCATTAAAGTCATGTTACCTCGGAAACACCTCTACAGTATACCCTGACATCGTAAGAGAACCCATTTAAAAATTCGGAGGCATACATTATGTTCGTGCGACATCTCAAATCTTAGAAGGTCACGGTCAAAATGGCGGCTTGTCATGAAGTTGTGTCCGCAACCATAAGCCTCCCAATAGTGCCGTCAACGGTATTTCAGGACGGTCAAAAGTTAATAATAGTATCTCACTTTCCTGGCCCGCGTTGGTCACTGTCTTGATCATGACTTCAATACCCGGATCAAACTTCCCGGGACGGAGGATACGTGCATGCAAAAACACTGTCATAAGACCTGGTTCTTATTTTATACCTCCTTGCTGGACTTCATTCAGTGATTCCTGATTGCAAAGATGTGGAACCCATTCGGCATATTAGACAATGTAAATTTTGGATCAAAGACCATTACATGATCTGTTTTTATTGGCTTGTTATTTCATTCCAGCTCCGCGTCCGTAAGAGCGAGCTCATCACACAAATCTAGATTTGGTACAGTTGGATTCCACTTTGCCAGAATGCTGTCTATCAACACTTTAGCAGTTTCAATGCATTGTCCATCGCTTTCCCCGCTACTCTGCCGATCAACCCAGACTTGCGTCTCCCCACGTCAAGTTCTCACCAGATCCCTTAGACATTCATTCATCACATATCGAGTCTGACGCATCGTGACTTCCGGGTACGATTTATCTCTCGGCGTTTTATTTTTTTTCCGCGAAGCGTTGCGGTTTCAAGGGAATCTCAGTTTATGATACATGTCCACTTCAAGTATTTATCTGAACCAATTACGGAGCAATTGTACAACAGCCAATGCATAGGAGCTTCAATAAACACCGTTTTTCATGGCAGAGCTCGCAAATGCGCGAAGTGGTCTCCCAGACAAAACTGCCGGAGCGAAGCGAAGGCATGTCTTGTAATTCATAAGGTAATAATGCATAATGGCTCATAATGCATAAAATTTTGGGGGATTTAGATCCCTACCCACAGAAAGTTTTGTATTGACCAGGGCTATCCATCTCCGGCGGATCGCGGCAGAAAGGTGGACCTGGGAATTTCCAGCGATTTGTTTCGTCGCGGTACTGTTCGCCGGGAATTGCTGTCCCTATTCAGCACTGCCTCCCTGCAGAATGAAGAGCCTCTGGGTCTGTAGCTTAACAGTCAAAGCAGCAGGAGAAAAACCGAAGAGACAGTCTTGCTCAGAATCGCGCTGGCTACCACCGCGCATTTAGACCCGAGAAAAGATATCTCCATACCAAGTCACGTTGAGGCCGTGGACCGGCTTGAATACTGTCCTATTAGGCACAGCCTCCCTGCAGAATGAAGAGACTCTTGGCTTGTGGCTTACCAACCAGAGCAGCAGGAGCAAAACCGAAGAGACAGTTTTGCTCAGAATCGCGCTGGCTACCGCAGCGCATTTAGACCCGAGAAAAAAGATCTCCACAACAAGTCACGTTGAGGTCTGTTGCCCAACAGGCTCTCAACATTTGTATGAAGCACTGTCCGAAAACTCAGCGGATCGAACTGAGCTTACTGTTGAACTTTACTCATGTGATGGACGACCGATAACGTGCCACCTTAGGTAAAGCGCAAATCTAGATATTTCAGCTCTTTGGGGAACATAGGGCGCGGCTTTTCTTTTTTCTTCTTCTTTTTTTCTCTTGTGAAGTTTGTTGGAGATGGGATCCGAGACCCGTAGGTTATGTATATATAAGTACACATGGAACCCACATACATACCATCCTTCTTTGCCTTTTGCGCCCATCTGTGTTTGTGCCCGTCTCTGGTGTTTGAGTTCTAACAGGTTATGGGCTTGCCCTTGCGCATCCTCTCTTGACAGAAATCATTCATGTGTACGCTGTTACGATCAGCACCCGGTCCCCCTGTCACGGTGTCTTTGTCTTTGTCCCACACCTCATCTGCACTTCGTATTCGGCCCTTTTCCGTCATGGCAAAGCCATTGGACATGTTGAAGCTCATGGACTCGAAGTATTGGACTTGTTGGAAGGGCGAGTCTGAGGCTTTATTGCTTGCCCAAGGCCTTCTCGATGTTGTCGACCCCGCCGTTGCACTGCCTCCTGGAGTTGTCCGGATGCGCAATTGGATTAACATGAATCGGAAAGCCCATGGCATTCTGTACTCGATGTTGAGCCCATTGGTGCAGTCAAAGGTCGATAGTGCCAGCACTATGAAAAGCGGTCGCCTACTTTGGGCGCAGCTTGCTGAATGGTATCCCAAACCCACACCGAATTCAGCGAACCGTCCCGCAGTTCAATGGACCGACCTCCGTCGCCTGCCCACCACTCAATGGATCGAGCTCTCACGCGCTATCCACCAACATGGCAATCCATCCAGTCCGGCTGTTGTCACCACCGAGCATTGTCCTACAATCATTCCTCCTGTTCCTGTGGCCCATGGAGCGGACCTTCAGCAAGGTGATTCAGGAGTCCTCAATGTGGCACGCTTTGGATTAGCTACCTTCCCGAATCATGGGGGTGAGCATACTGAAGCTCCAGCTACACGTGCTGCAGGCATTGTCCATTCAAGCTCACACGAGGTTTCTGCGGAGATTATCGCTGCTGACCACCTGGCTCGCGAGTGCATGTTGCATGCCATCGATTACTCGGTTTCCCACATCGTCATCGGTTTTCATTCCACTCCCCGTCTTCGACTCGCTCGATCTTTTGTATCTCGGAGATTTTGATGAAGAAGGAGAGGTGGAGATTGCAGCTGAGGGGGAGGCACAAACTGTCATTTGCGAGCTGTCCTCATATTTGATTCGAAGGATTTTTGGTTCGTGGGGGTGTTTTTCGTGTTTTTGCAGATTCTTTCGTTGTCTCGTATCTGGGGGTGTGTTGGAGATGGGATCCGAGACCCGTAGGTTATGTATAAGTACACATGGAACCCACATACATACCATTCTTCTTTGCCTTTTGCGCCCATCTGTGTTTGTGCCCGTCTCTGGTGTTTGAGTTCTAACAAAGTTTTCATGAGATCCATTCATGTGACCTCAATTCTCATCCGTTTTCTTCTAAAGTAGGCACATTCGATTAGGACAGGAAGTCCGCAGGGCGTGACGTCGCCTGATTTTGACTGACCACCTCAAGATCATTTGGTGGGTCAGGTCGGATAAACCTAATGCTCGGACAAACAAACTTTTCTCCCTCATTTCTTGCTCATTTCACAAGGACTCTTTTGCAGGGTGTTTTTGGATGTGTGAGAGCAGAACGCGTCCCACAGTAGGAGTAAAACACCATTCTGTGACTGGAACAGGTTTCTGCACTTTTCCCGACAATCGCTCCAGTTCACGCTCCCACGAGCAAGAGACCGCATTTTTGGTGCGATGCTCTGTGTTGCTACGCATTTTCAACTCTTCTCACGCATATTTGTATCAGCGCTCACGAATCGTTGTACGTCGCACTCTCGATACAGCTCCTTTTGTCCGCAGCGCCCCTGGTTTCACTTCAACTTTCAGCTTAACTCTCTGGCCCTATGTTTCATATCCTCCTGTCACAATGATGGTGAGTTCCCGGTTAACTTTTTTCTTTTTCCGTTTTTTCAAGCCCCGACGCAGCCTTTCAGTGGTGGATGGATGCGGTTTGATGACCGCAATATTTCAATCTGATGCACTGAAGTGTTCATGGTAAGCTTTTCCATCGCGTCATATAGGATGAACACCATTCCTAGGGGCTCAACACGTGCACGCGGCGCCGCCGACCTTCCACACTGGCTGGAAAGGTTTGAACCCGAATCAGATCAAGGCTAAAGCTCTCAAGGACCTTGCCTTTCAGAAAAGATTGATGGAGTTCCTGGATGATACAATCTCTAATTCCATTCCTCCGGATCCCGATCCCTCCTTTGACACTGAGCTTGGTAAATTTGATCCGTGTGCAACGCGAGGTCCGAACCCAGCAGACCAGTCTCAGAATGCTACCCTTTCTCGAGATAAAGATTTACACAAACTGGTGAAACGTTGCCAATCTCACACGCACCATCCAACATGTTACAAGTATTGGCGTGGACCTCCAGAGCCCAAGGAGCGTCGTTTGATTTAGACGAGTCCAACGTAGTGCCAGTGAGCATGATAGATCCGGGGGAACTTACTCTCAGGTGTCTGGATGGTTTGGTAAATAACTTCACCATGACGATGCTGGAAGCCAATCGGAATGACATGGATATCAAGTTCATAGGGTCTGGTCCAGCTGCAGAGGTAGTTATGTATTATATTACTGATTATATCACTAAGACTCAGCTTCAGGCTCATGTTGCTTACGCGGCACTAGAACTTGCTGTTGGCAGACTAGGTGAATATGATCCAGATACAGATGAACGGACTGTACGGGCGAAACGATTGCTCCAGAAATGTGCGCATTCTATGATAGCCAATCAAGAGTTGTCCGCACAACAAGTTGTTTCATACCTCATGGATTTCGAGGACCATTTTACGAGCCATAAATTTACCAATCTGTACTGGACTGGTTTTGAGAATTTTATCAACGAGGAGGATCCAAGTCCTGAATGTTATCGGAAACCTACTGTACCAGTTGACCTTGAAATGCTGGACGGAGAGCCAGGAGAGCCATCATGCTCCAGCCCAGGAGCCAGAGGATCCAGATACACTTCCGAATGTGAGCATGATAAATCTGGTGGTTTATCTGGGCTGCTTGAGACAACGTCAGATATCAGCCTCAGTGCGAACGAGGATGAACTGACTCTTGTTTTTGGACCGTCAGGGTGGGTCAAACCTTCGGCCAACCAGGTCTCGGATTATGAGAATCGAGGGTCTCCTTTGGAACATATTTGTGTATGGGACTTTGTAGCTCGTATCGAAAAGACATCCAAAGCAGAGGCCAAACGTAAACATCTCTCAGATGGTGGTTTGAATACTGCTGTCCCTCAAAATTCCGAGACATAGTAGTGTTGAATATAATTTTTTTCTCTTTTTGTGCTGATACTTGAATGACGGAACTCTTTCGGGTGCCGGACAGCTGGGGTTTTCCACCCCAGACCCCGACCGCTGCGCGGGGCTTACCACTCGCCGCGGAGGCCCACTGCGTGGTGCTTCCGCCGGCGTCACCAAAAAATTTGAAAAAGGATGCAATACACGGTGTTCGAACCCATGACCTTGGCAAAACATAAGAAACCACGAGGTCGCGCTGGAACAGAAACAGTTTAAGAGCCCGTGCATAAATGGTGTCTTTTGGCTGTACCTAGTGTCTTGGAAGATGTGTGCCTAGCACAGCCACAAAGTTTCAGGTGCTTAAAATCCCCCCAGATGGACGCCGACAAAATCCGGCTTGAAATGGCTCCAAACCGCCCAATTTACTGAAACTAGCCGCCCTGTGGCCCAGTCCGATTATCTGGTGTTTGTCTTGTCTTGTCTCACGGGAACAGGGGGTCCTCAATTGTAATATAGATATTGGTGGGGAAAATGACCAATCAGGGTGGCAGGCCCACGTATGTATCATGCTCAGTTCTATGGCTCAGTTGGTTAGAGCACTCAGATCAAATGAGAAGGGCCAGGTTTTCTCCACTCTGAAGGTGGCTGAAATCGCCATTTAAGAATCTGTGTCTTGTTCGTGGGCTCTTCTATGCCAGCTCCTGAATGACTGCATGAGCATGCAAAACCTCTGGCGTGAATGCAGGCAGAGTCCGTACCGAGTTTCAATAGTTAAGACGGCACAATTCGTTGCACCGGGATATCATAATCAATGAAGACTGCCTTCAGCAACTCGTGTTTCGGGCAAACCCTTCAACATTGGGCAAGTTCGAGGTTGCGGGTGTTCCATCGGTCTCCGAGGCCCGGCCCAGGTAGTTCGTCGGTCCGAACCACAAAAACAGAGCTGTCGAGGCAATTGCGGAGGTTCCAACCCCCGGCCCCGGGGTATAGGGTCCGCATAAAAGGCTGGAGGTCGTTATGGCAAAAAGAAATCCTTCCACCCCGGAGCCTCCACCCCGCCTTGAGATTTAAGAACAAGTGGTACTTATGAGTCTGTTCCTAATAGCTGTCTGGCTAATTCAACGTCAATGTAGAATCCATGAAAGAATGCAAAGCGCGGCGTAAGCCCAAGCTGTCTGGACGTATTTGCCGCATTATGCGCCCCAACATGCGACGGAAACAAGCCCCCAACAGCGTCTGTGAGGTTATTCCCTCAACGCCGATCCCATCCTATTACGATCTTGTGACGGAGGATATCGAGGGTTTCTTGCAGATTGCGAATGCCCACACCTCTGAGCTTAGAGAGTTCCTCGGCGTACTGTAGGGAAGGAGGAGCATGTGTGAAAGCGCTATGTTACATTGTATACCACATTGAAGGGAGGGGAATGTTCACAATGACCGTAGCTCTCCAGATCTGAGGAACGCTCGCCTCAGAACGTGCCTCAGGGACTGCGATGGGAATGAAACAGCGAAGATGACGTCAAAGCCATGTCATGCGTTTCAAAAGGTAAACCACTGGGGACGTGAATTTGCAGTCCGCTCTTGGAATCACTCGCTGAGAATTACTCCCGCAGTGTTGCAACAGGACGTCAAAATGGATCCCGTAATGTCGACACTCACAACCGCCCGCAACGGTCGTGGTCAATACCCGCAGTAAGGCTCGGGTGATTCCCGGACACAAAATGGCTTAAATACTGCCCAATACCCGGCTAGCGTGCGCGGCTTTGCAAATTTGGGTGCACAGGTGCCAGCCGGCGGTGGGATCGGTGGGTGTAATTGCGCGTGCACGGCCGGGGGAGTGGGTGGGGTGAATTATGGGCTTAGAAGGAAGAAGAGTGGGGATGGTGAGGTGTGTGTATACGCACCTTGTCCGTCTCATCCACGCGCCGGCGCGCACGCTCTAATCCCCCGCCAACTCGCTGCGCAAGCTCAGCATGCGCCACTCCCCTTTCCCGCCCCAACCACCAACTCCGCGTGCAGCGCGCACCGCGTCGGTCGCATCAGCGCGCCGGCGTACGCACGACTTGCCCGTGCGAGTCTTCGCCGAGCACACGGCGCCGACTTGCGCGAGCGCGAGTCCAGCACTCGCTACAGACTGATCCCTGCACGCCGCCGAATTGGGCCCGGAACATGGAATAGAGGCGTCGTGAGAGGGACGGGGACTCCCTCCACTGAAACGGGGAGCGGCGAGCTGGCACTGGAACGCAAGGTCGAGCGGGCACATCCTGTCAATCGAGAGCTAACCAGACGAAAAAAAGTTACTGCACACAGCACTTGTAGTTCGGTTCATAGTAAGTACGGGAAACTAGACAGCGAGGCGCCGAGATCAACACCTGGCCTCTAAACCGGGTTCCATGTCAGATTGTGGCCGAATATCTGATTTCAACCGTCATCGTGCTTCTGGCAATCTTGTCACAAATGGTTCCGACGGAGTTGTCCGGGATTTACTCGGTAGCCACCCAGAGCAGTGTTGGCATTGACGGAGTTTGACGGAGGTTGACAGTTCGTCAAGGCTTTGACAATCGTTTGACCGTCCGTCAAATTTCCTTTTTTAGATTATACCCGTAAAAACGGCGAATCAAATCAGAGAAAATAGCAGTCATGTTCCGTTGTATCTAGCCATCGAGATCCTCTATCAATGGGTCCTATAATTCAAGTTCCTCCTGCAGATTTGACCCCACCCTGCCAGTAAAACCCAGCCCGTTTTCAAGACTCTCTGTATCGTCGTCAGGATATTGAAACAACTACCTCCGGCTCGCTCTTGATTCATCGTGATACCACACAGGCATTTCTCTCTGGATGGAGCGCGATATTGCCAGTCGCTCCATCTGGACCTCGTATTTCCTGGCGACTTTGTCCATATCAAGTAGGTCTTTGGGAATCTTCCTGTTTCGAGTATTCGTTCTCCAGGATTGCAGGTACATATTTTTTCGTAGGGCTTCCTCGGCATTATATCTGCTCCGAGTGCATTCCTAGCAAAGAGTTCATCCGCTAGAAAGGCCCAGAGTGTGCGGTCGTCATCGAAGCTAAGGTAGGATTTCAGCCAGGTAATCGTAGTCGCCTCATTCCTTGCCACGATATCAAGTAGGTTGCGTCCGCCAAGCTCCGCAGGTGCGTATATCGTTTCCTTATTTATCGCATAGGAATTTCGTTCCAGCTCCCCGGGGTACGCGACGTGCAGTGCAACCGCAGCACGATGCTGCCGGGCGCGCGAGTGGAGGAACGGACAGGGCCGCTGTAACCAGCGCCGCTGCAAGCAGCCTATCCGGGGTGACGCGGGAGTCGTACGGCGTGTACGGATACAAGCCCGCCCGCATAGACACATCGCGGGCATCGGCGGATACCCTCTCGCCGGTCTAATGAAGCCACGCAGGCATCGCGGGGGCGGTGGACGAGATATGCGGGGAGCGACACGGTATACGTACCCGACCTTGTTCCCTTTCACCCACTACTAATGTGCTTTACAGGCTCGTAATCCGGTAGCGCTGTACGGTGTCTTTGGGACGTCAAGCGGAGCTAGCACGCAAACCGCGGGCGGCGGCAGTCTCCCCCGCGTTCGATACGCGGTGTGTCGCGTGCCCGCACTCGAGCGAGCGACTTAGATAGTGCACAGATAGAGAGGAAGGAAAAGGTGCGACCCAGCGGGATGTATGCTGCTGGCGCGGGATGTGTACAACATTCTGTATATTTATGTACTTGATAGAAAACTTGTCGACACATTTGTATGTGCTGTACATCTTCAATACATATTACAGCGTTCTTTTTTGCGAGAGAAATGATGAGTCATTGCCTAATCTATTAAATTTATACAAAAGACGACGACCTGTACATTACCTCATGTTTGTCTTCGGTAAACTCGCCATTCATGTTGTGGACCTCGCGAGTATAATATAACCCCCCTCCCCCCCAGCAAGAAAACGCGAAACCTTGCCAAGGTATTTCAAGCGTTTCTTTCCGCTCAGCGAAACATGTTTCTTCGCCAAATCCCAATGGAATCCCGTAGAATCGGTTTCAAACCTGAAATCATGTCCCTTGACGTTGATGCCGTTCTGGATGGCCCCAGTGGTTTACTGATAGAGGGGATGGTTTCGAGGTCGTAGGCGTATGAATAAGCGATGGAATTGGGGATGGCTAGAAACTGGGTATCTGAAGAATTCGAAATCATCCACCCACCTGGGGACAGGTTAGATTTCTTCTGCATCGAGAATATCAACGAAAGCGTCGGCTACAGTCCCCTGCACGTGCCCCGAAGTGCGGAGACCGAAGGGGAAGGTGTGATCCGGCCAAATGGAACCGCGCCAAAGAACTGGAAGCGCCCACTTGTGTTCACAGGCGAGGAGCGGAATGCATGGGATTGATTCAAGCCCGGCGACTTCGGTCGCAGAAGGAGCTTTCTCAATCCGGTGAGCCAAGAATTGAGCCAAATCGGCAAATAGACGTCAAATGGATGCGAAATAAACACCCAAATGGATGCGTAATAAAAACGCGAAATGGGCGCGTAATAAACACCAAATGGGTGCGTAATAAACACCAGATGGGTGAGTAATAAACACCAAATAGGTGCGTAATAAACACCAAATTACGAGTAATTATGTTTACATAATTCTCGTCTTTAATCGATCGTAGACTAGGGAAAAGTGCTCGGTTTTTCGTGTAAAGAAAATAGGGGCTGTGCAGCCCAGAAATGTAGTGTTGTTTCCTACATTCATTATGGGGACCCCCCTTGATCAGAGTCTCGCTTGACTTAGTCATTACTAAGTTTGATGGGCTGATGGCGACTGAATGGTCGCCAACTGGTCACGTAGGTGTCAGCCAAGTGGGAGTCTGGATTCGGCAGCAACCTCCTCCTCTTTCTAGTTGAGCACAGCCACTAGTGGGAGGCAGTTAGAGGCAGCCATCAGCCCATCAAACTTAGTAATGAACGCGATCAATCAAGGGCCTGGATTGATCTGGCGGCTTTGTACTTGTTTGTTCTCGATGCAGCTCGAGAATCCATGTTCCTTGACATAGCTGCTTCCTCACACACTTTATAGACTCAGTTTGCAGAGATAAAGCACTTGTTTCATTGGTATTTATTTGTTACATTCAAAATCTCAGCCATTTTATCTGAAAGTCAATCACTGTCTCGCATTTTCTGGTCCGCCTATAAAATGAACAAAATGATATTTCTTGAAATATTCTAAAGGTCATTCAGGTCATTCATTCTGCATATGTTGGTCATTAAAGTCGAAAAATCAACACCATAAACGAAGTTTTCAGCCTAGAATCGAAGCTCGTCACGCATGTCACTGCATGACTACAGCCTCAACTTGTTGCCATACACCGTCAATAACTTCGCCAAATCTTCCCAAATTTGACCACTCTTGCAGGAGATGTTGTAGAGAACCTGTCGCGCCACGATATTACTGTGCTGGATTTGTAAATTTGGCTTCATTGCTGAAGGAACAGTCCATATTTCGAGAGGTCCAGGCACACTTTGAAGATTCCATAAAAAATAGAAAATCCGCCACAGTAATTTCATTCTTTTGTATATCTGGAACACATCTGTCTTTTCTGCATTTCTTCCTATCGCTAATTGCGCTTCTCCCTCTTTATAAAGTTAAGCCTCTCCGAAGCTTTTTAAACTCCGCTGATGCCCGTTCGTGCCGCTTTGATGATCAACTGCCGGTCTTGTCTCCTCCCTCTCTATAAAATTAAGCCTCGAAGTAGTGTATATGGAATATTTTCTGCATTTCTTCCTATCGCTAATCGCTCTTTATAGAATTAAGCCTGTCCGAAGCTTTTTAAACTCCGCTGATGCCCGTTCGTGCCGCTTTGATGATCAACTGCCGGTCTTGATGTGCACAGCCGTACGGTGTGCTAAACAACCGGCCCAATCATTCCGTCCTATTGCCGTCCAATGCGGCCCGGCCCCGTTCACGGCAGCTTGCCGTCACCATTCTAATAATCTCTGATAGTAACAAGACGTACCTCCGCTTCGTTCCGGTTTGAGATGAAAAGGTAGGTAGGTAGCTAGAATAAAATTAGATTGATGTTCGAACTTACGCCCGTCGTTTTGCACAGAGGAAGGGAGGCGGCGACAGTACTGCTGCGATTTGAAGGGACAAAGATTATTCATTCGACGTACGAAAATACGACACATATTCGATGGTGAACCCTGCATTACGAGTCCGTCGGCGAACAGAAAGCGCAGATGGGAGGAAATTTCGACAGATGATCAAAGATCGAGACCGATCGAGCACGGATTGACGGCACCACGATTTTCTGGAAGTCCGAGGGTCATAGTGGGTGAAATTTGGACGAGTGCAGAGAATGAGACGGCGAGGCTCGATCCCAAGGTGTAGTTCAAGAGAGCTTGAAGATGCTTCTACAGAAATTGGAATGCTTTGCGACGGAGGAGAGTGAAAAACAAAAGTTGAGAAGACTTGGGTACTTGAAGACATTATGCACCAGGCGCGAGCATGGAAAGAACCCGGAAATTTGAGTGAGAGCAGTCTTCAGTCGAGCCATAGTAGAAGCAAGATCCCCTGCAGCAGTGGACTGAATCATTGACATATAAGACTGAGAATTAATCACTTGAGGTAAATTTGAGGGCGGAAAAGTGGGCGAAAACTGTCATTCCAAATGATGGGCGCGCCGTTTTATATCTTGGGGAGGGACTACGTGGCCCCCGGCCAGATGAATAGAACTAGACTGCGCCGTAGGCAGCAGCAACTGCGCTCAACTGCGCCTTGTCAAGAAAATACTGCGCGTAGGTCAGCGGGGCGGCCGTAAATGAAGACGCAGTGTCTGACGTTGTTGGAAATTGAGGAAAAAAGGAGTTAAAAGGAAGAGCAATAGCAGAGGAAAAACGAAAGGAGATGGATATATGAGGGAATAGCACAGCCGAGGAGCCATTTGCTTAAAGAACGGTTAATCTGACAGGCACTGCCCCAGCGCCACAATTCTCCCACCTGCAAGGCAAACAAAGGGCTCCGTCCCACTCATGGAAACTGGCTAGGCTTTTACTGTGCGTGAACAATATTACCGTTATAAACCGTATCCAGCTTCGTATGCCCGCGCATAAATACTTGTCGTGTATCACTGCATTCCGTGGGTTCGTCGGCACAGGGTCTGCCGAGCCCTGTCGGCAGAGGTCGACAGACTTGTGGATACAGTAGGGGACAATCAAACCCCGCCTATCTTATAGTGTGTGAACAGCTCTTTTTTGAGTAAATCTGAGGCCAGATTCAGATCCAGCTCATCAAAAGGAGCCTAAAAACATGCCTCCGAAGTTTTTCCTACGAGCCGTTGTTTTTCTCAATATTTTGGGCCGGTTGAACGGAATTGTGTGTACCCCTTTGGGGCCTCTGGAAGTGGTTTCCATCCAGATTCTTACCAAAACTGTTCACCAATGCTTTGGGCGCCGTTTAGTATCCGACGCCGACATGGACGTTGAACTTTCCCGGGAAATGTCGATAGTGTCGGGAATTTCGATCCTAATTGCCTGGGCACGCAGACTACATCCACCCCACGTGCTCGCAGACGCATTACTAGGGTTAACGATACTTCTGCGCCTTCCGGAGACATCAACATGGAGGCAGCGCCGGCCCCTGCCAGTGGTATGTCATATTTTCTGATTCCAAATTTAGTCATTGGCTCACTACATTTCAGAATGTAGGATCGGTGATCCGTATCCACCTAGCAGGCTTCTCTCGATTCGAGGAGATTACTGGGCACTCGACAGGGCTGTCCTCGTCCAACGAGACCACAAAGATGTTGACGGCAGCCTAATTGCACCACACGAGTTGAACGACAAACTGGTCGAAGGCACTCTTGTCCTCGTTCAACTAAAGCTCGTTACGTACATCATGACTGACCAGAAGATGGAGAAGGGGGATCCGATGCCGGACAAGAAGGCGAGTCGGTCTGCTGACTTTATCTTTCCCTCTTACTTTCTGACGCCACCACCTCAGATTTACCATATTTGGGTAGACAGACTCCGGATTCTTGGCCATGGGGATGGTGAACCTTGGTACCCGCCGGTTCCGACGATTCCCGAGCGTCGTTACAGGTTCCTCTCGACATGCCCCCAGAAAAGGCCTAGGGACGAGTCCGCAGATGCGGCATTCGATAATTTTGGAGCCAACTCCCCGTCCCCGAGTCCCGCGAGGAGAAGGCGCCATTAATTGTGGTTCGGAGTCATCCCCTTAAATTTCACTGTTCCTTTCTTCCATATTCATTACGTATTCATTCGGCCAACTCGTATTACACGCTCTTTAATCCAGTTGCGCCAGTCCAGTAATTTATCACAAACATTAATCACAGTGCAATCGATTTTCTTACACCAAAGTCTCCTCAGACTTATTTCTCTGGCATCTCTTCAAGGTAGCGGGCCGTGCCGCTTGTCGGCCTTACCAGCTTTATCAAGTCACAGGTAAGTGAATTAAACTCCAAAACCATAAAGAGTACGTCCGCTCCTTTTGAGGGCGTAGACAACATCTGACTGTTTTACGCTTCGCATGCATCGTGTAGGTGACGGAGTCATAGATAACCTGATGCAAAGACCTTTAAGAAAAGCACTGCTATCTAATTAACAGGACGCACATTTTTGAGGAAGATTTTGAGTACACCGCGGGTTTCCTCGTAGATGAGACCCGAAATGCGCTTGACACCACCACGATGGGCAAGACGACGAATCGCTGGCTTCGGGATGCCTACAACAAAATATGGTAGCAGCAACGCAAACTCAAAGTTCAAACCAACCTTGAATGTTGTCGCGAAGAATTTTGCGGTGCGCTTCGCGCCACCTTTCCCGATACCCTGATACAAAAGACGTGAGGAATCCGGGATTCTCGAAAAGGACGACCAACCTTCCCTCATTTTCCACGACCAGCTATGGATCCCGAGGGTTCAATTAAGTTTGGGATTCGGATAGAGAATGAGACTGAATATCTTGGCCAGATAGCGGCTGTGAATATGTAGGTAAATTGGAATCTAGATTACGACCCTTATATACCTGTCCGCGGCATCCGGTGAATCCGTGCCTGCCAGTTTCGGGTATAAAGCATCGATCGGAGAGGCTGTTCCGTGGGACGAATTATACAATGCCCAGGCCGCGTCGTCATTCTAATCATATTTTAGCCGTCCAATGTCAAGCTTCATGGTCGCCACCACATACCGTGATGGAGAGCCGCTGGAGTTGCGCAATATACCATCGCAGGTAAGATCCAGAGGAAAGACTTTCTCCCGGGAGTGGCTCGGTTGTTGGAATGCCATAGTCTTAACCAGTCGTTAGAGACTACACGAGGAGCCGAGATATAGGCAAACCCATGAGGCGCGTGTTTTGCCAAGCCCAATCGATTTTGTCGAATTGTTCTAGGAGGAATTTCGTTGAGAAATTGGCAGGGAGAGTGTTCCTAGTTGTTTTGTTTGACCCTGCGCAAGACGTTATGAAGACGAAGCGCTCCTCTGAAGGCCTTGGTGCAACCCTCTCTAGAGTTGGAGTTAATGAGGTGGCTATAGACGAAGAGAGTCTGGTTACCCAAAGGTCGGGTTGACTAAGTTGATATAAGCATATACTGCAGTATTTCGGTTACAGTACTTATAACGTACCCGTCATGATACTCTCTCCTACAGCAATAAAGTTTGAAGGAAGGTTGGTGGCTTTATGATACCGAATGTACGACGTGGGTGCTGGTGTCAAATATCAGACTGCACTGCGCTGTGTGGTCTGCGTACCAAGCTTTAGGACGGAAACCGCCGCCGAGTCTTTGATCTCCTCCAACATGTCCAGGATTTCAAAGATCCAACACGGAATATCCTCGACAGTCCTCAGATTCATGATCTACTCCTTTACTCCCCCGATACTTGTAGGCGACGGTCTAATATCTCCACCGTGGTGCCCCACAAACGCCAAAACTAGCAAGGCATAAGTAACGTAATAAGTAGCAGTGTAGAGGTCTTGACTTTGATCGCCATCGGGCCTCATGAGCACGAATAGCCCCCGGCCGTTATCAACGTCCTCCTCGAGGAACGTGTATATCGGTTTGATTTTCTTGTACTCCTCGGGAAAAGGCAAGCGGTCAGGTGGAATTTTGAACAAAAGCGATGTATAACGCAATTTCTGGTTGAATGAGATCTTCAACTGGTCCAGCGGGAGCTTTCCGGAGGGATAGCGGGTTGAATATCCGTATCCGTGTCTTCAAGCCAGCGCGCGCGGGTCCAGTGCAATCTGTTCCGCAATGGTTAGCTACTGAGTTATCATGGGGCGCAAGTGATACGGTCCCACCTGCAACGAGGACAACCGGGATCTCTTTGAGGCCAGATTCGCTTCTGACTAGCATTCGTTTTAGATTTAGATCAATGATCGTCATTGAAGTGTTCAGCGACAGTGTCATTGATGTTACAGACACTGGTTGAGAATTTCAAGCTTTTCAGTGAAAATATTGGTGAAAATGTTTTGCATTTTGCAATAATTTTTCACTGAGTGACTTTCCATAAGCATTATTTTTTTCTGTAGAATATTTTGAGAGACTTTGCCGACGAATCACCGCAATCCCGAGACAGCTGTCAGGACCCCATCGCGCTCAGATCTCACATTTCTTATTTTTCACCCTCTTATAGAGCTTAAGTTTCCTATAATCTAGAGGGGTCCCTACCCCTCTACAGATTATTCCTCGTCGAATATCGCCTCTTAAACGGTTTCCCACCCACTCCTTCTCCCACGTCGCCGTTTTGGGTTGCGTGTCACTGATGTCACTCAGTCACCCCTTCCTCGCTGACACTCTCTCGCTTTGCCCTCCCGCATTTGACTTTGCATCAAGCACTGCCGTCGACGTTTTATTTTTGGCCACAGCAAAGCCTCCTCAACGCTCGCAACCGATACGCGACGCGACAGATCCTCAATCAGTATACTGTCCTGCCATGATGGTTGCCTTCGATCCTCCGAGCAAAAGCAAAAATCTAGCAGTTATGATCCGGGGAAAGCCGCTGTCCGTCCTGCCTCTTATCATCCTCCATGTCTTCGAGAGTGGTATGAAGAGAAAGAGGCGTATTGATGCGTTGTTTACGCGTTGCTTACATGGCACGTGTGATTTCAACACAAAATGATAACCCATTCAAAATACTTATTTATTGCTTATGGGAACTCTTCAAGGATTAAAATAAGCATGGGAAACCCTTTGCCGGCATGTCTGGCACCCCTCAGATATTCCAAAAATTAAAATAATGCTTATGGAAAGTCGCCCACTGAAAAAGCAAGTGTAGAATTTAAAACATTTTCAGTACTTTTCGACTTTGAGGTGAAAAATCTGAAATAAACCTAAAAAGTGCTGGAAAGATTTTAATTTTTTCACATGCTTTTCTGGTGAAAAATTATTGCAAAATGCCAAACATTTTTCACCAATATTTTCACTGAAACTTGAAATTCTCGACCCTAAACATCCCCTTTCTTAGCCTTTGCCGTCCACTCCGCCAAGTTAAGCAACTTGTACTTGGCGTACCACCGCCCAAGATCAAGTTAACTTGTGCCAAACATGTACAAAGTAACTTGCGCCGGCCAAAAGTTAACTTGGACATTAAGTTGCCGCTAACTTCTCGAAGCTAACTTGTCGCTTACCTTCCGCCAACTTGTGTAAGGCAAAGTACGGTGCGTGTACATCAACTTTGCTTCCCAGACATAATTATACAATAAGTTACATCTTCGACTACGACTTGGTAAGAGTACGGACCCAAACTATTAGTAGTACGACTCGAGTCTTCACACCTTCGCGCGTTTCCTAGTACTGGTCCTCAGGATGGGAGTTTCTGCCTGGGGTGGCTCATCATCCTCCATGTCTGCTTCGGGATCATCTCCATTTCATCGTCCGAACCCCACTCTGTATCGTGCTTCAAGTCAGGGCCTGCGACTCGGAGGATCACAGGCCCGAGGGGCCGCTCACTGGCCACTGAAGGTTCTTGGATCAATCACGGTGGCCACCGGAGATACCAAGTTCTTTGGTCTCGGTTTCGGCCGAGTATTCGATTTGAGAGTGGGGTCACAGTACAGCCCTGATAATTCGGAGGAACTGACAACCCAAGTGTATGAGGAATTGTCGGCTCCCATTGAACTGGCCAGCAAGAAATCAGCAGGGATTTTCGAAGATTTGGATGCTTTTGTTTTTATATTGAAGGACTGCTGAGCCCACGAAAGTGGAACCCAAGTATCGCTAACACCTTGGGCTGCCGATACCGCCTGTTCCGGAGTCGTCGCATGGCGAACGATATAATCACGTTTGGCCGCCGCAAATGATGGATGAAAGTTGCTCTGGATTGAATCTCCGTGCCAGGTAATAAATCTGAAAATCGTCCTCCCAAGACCGTCCAAGTTATACCCGGATCATGACGAGCTGAAAAAGCAGCGCCGGAATATCTATTAGAACTAGGCGCTCCGTCTCGGTGGATACCATCTCGGCCCCGTTTTTCTTCATGACCGCGTTCATGACAAACTGGATATGATCATCCATTAAGGAGCGGTCCCCCGGTAGAACGGCCAAATTGAATTTTTCGGTAAACTGCCGCGAGAGCTGGGCTTCCCGGCGACTGTTGGAGCTGACCTCCGAGCTCGAGCTGGCAGCGTCAAACCCCATCCAAGCACAGTAATCAGGCCACACTGGATGATTGAATTGTTCTCGGCAAATCACGTTCACCACCTCCCGTGTGCTGATGAGGGCTGTGGAAATCTCTGGATTTTCATAACTATGTTGTTCCGCATTATCAGGGAGCCTTATTGGCCATTGAATTTCGCTGCAATTTCCCTAATTGCATGTCAATAACTGGGTGTGCTCTATCAGATTCATGAATCGACAAACCCTGCTGTAACTGATCGCAACCATCGTTCGACATCGGCCGGGGATGTCGGGGATGTTGAATTAATTAATCCGCTGAAATGTTCAATCAGCACAGTACAGCAGTGTCTTGAACTAACAGTTGAAGCAGACTTTCTGAAAGACCCACTTCAGGTGACAGATCAACTGTGAGAGCTGAACAGTTGAGGCGACAGTGTGAACTGTTCACTGGCAGCAGTTGATGACTGGCTCAGACGCGAAAAGACAGGTGTAATTTTGCTGTTGGGCACTTGTTAAGACCTTAAATTCGTCAAGTGGTCCCTTATCCCTGCCGCATACGGCCGAAATATTTTAAATTGCATGCGCTGGACTGTTCAATGGTGGAGCCCTGGCCAGTGCACAGTTGGGTTAGCATGTTGCATTGCGGCCTGCTGGAATCGCCGTACATCCGGGCCAGAACGGGACGTGAAGTGCCGAAGCACGCAGCGGGGGCCCGGGTTAGATCTGCCGAAAATGTATATAAACCCGAGCATTTCTTGTGGTGGCACTTCCTCATCCAATTCTGCCACCCCACTCTGTGCATGCCCATTTGGCTTCTTCCACCATACTCTGTGCACATCCATTTGGCCTCTGCTGCCCCACTCTGTGCACACCCCGTAACGTGCGGTGGGTAGGAGCCTGGCGAATCTCCTGTTACCCCCCCTCGACCTTTATACTGACTCAGTGTCCCGGATGCCACTCGCGCCACGCGGGGCGGTACACTACTTGCACTGTGGTGTGCACAAGCAGGAATTACGGCCCCGTTGCATATGCAGATGGGGCGATCCACTCGCGCGGAGCGTTATGCTGCGTGTACCGTGGAGATCACAGCAGGAAGTACAGCAGCCTCCCATAAAGCTCAAGGCGCTTCACCCCAGCATGGGAAGGGTGCGAATATCCTCGTGACGACCAACATAGCGCTCCCGATAGACTTGAGTAAAAATATTTAAACCCGATTAATTGCGAGGCGCGGGGTTCAACATTGCGTGGATGTACTTTGGCCGTTTGGGGCAGGGATAAGGAAGCACTTGATGTATTTAAGGTTCAAACTGGCCCCATGCATCAAATTGCCGTTTTGAAGCCCTGGTGAGTAACAATTGTGATGTACACATGGCCAGGCTGATTTTTCAACCAATTTCGCAAAATGTGGCTGTCTACCACGTGCATTGTAATGTACTTTGGCCATTTTGGGCAGGGATAAGGGAGCACTTGACGTATTTAAGGTTTGAACTGGCCCCAGGCATTAAATTGCCGTTTTGAAGCCCCAGTGAGCAACAATTGTCCATTTCTCTTTCAAAACGGTCAGCTCCCAATTTGGGTGACGTTCTCGCAGGTGGGCGTCCATGTTGTACTTCCAATGGACAGTGCCGCACAGCATGCACGAAATCGGCACGTTAGTCGATGGCTTCGAGATGCTGCATGTTAACGCATGTATGTACAGGATCAATTCTCCATACTGATTGCAGAGTTGACGCGTTAAAAACGCGAGACGTATGGAACACGTCGGTGGTGGCCAGTCGGGAAGCGAGCTCAAGCGAGACGATTCGAACGGCCTCTCGGATCTTGACAGATCGCTTGCTCGCCTCCGCGGCATGCTCGAGAAGAGATGGCAGAACGATCACGATTCGGGATATAACTACTTACATTAATCCCAAGACTGGGAAGTCGTATCCTCTTACACCACAGATGCTGAAAGAGTGGTGCCGCGCTATGGTTTGTGGAACATCGTAGTCAAAGGACCTCGAACACTGGAGAGACTAGTTTCATCATCTCTCTTTCGTACTCCTTCGGTGATCGTTGTGATTCAGAATCTGCTCGCCAAAAATTGCATCGGGTTGCATGCCAATCGCATTTAACGAAACTCATTTGCACTCATCTGCACCCAAGATAATCCTATTGCATCATGTTGTAATTTGAATAGGTTGCACTAGAGCTGTTAGGCTTTGGGTTACAATCTCCTGAAGAGATTGGCCTGTTACCCCCAGCTTATATACTACAGAGGTAGGTATACTAGAATATTCTACATAATTCGGAGCTGTTCCACATTAGTGATCCACTGAGTAAGTCCGCTCGGGGATCGGCCTGATTGCCCCTTATGGTCATTTCTCCAACACATCACTGCATCCGATGCAATCCAAGAGCATCATATTTTTGTCCCATAAAAACCGTCATACATGAACTCTGTGTGCTTAGATTCACGCAATAATACAATCACGTTCAGAGCTGGCTTTTACGGGTTTTAGATATCCGTATTGACACTCGCGTCAGGGTGGGTGGGGTGGCAGTTTTCGAGCATTCCGAAATATTGTGGCTGTGTCCCGCGAAATTTGATTGTCGCGCCTCCTTGATGTCGGTATCAAAGGAAATCTTCCATTCAATAACTCGTTTCCGCGCCCCTTCCAACAGAAGTAGAAAATTCAAAAAACTCCTGCACAACAGTCGCCGGTGGTTAAATTCCCGAATACGTTCTGAGGGACTCATCCGCTGAGGTGTAACATGATTCAAGCCCAAAATACGCCCTCATTTCACTTCTTCACGACGGAAAATATCAAAGGATACACTCGTGGGGGCCAGAATTGGAAAATTCAAAGAATATTGCACAACAGCAGTCGCCGGTGGTTAATTTTCCTGTAGACATCCCGGAGGACTCATTTACTCAGGTGGAACATAATTCCAGCATAAAATACGTACTCATTCCACTTCTGCATGAAGAAAAATAAAAAAGACACGGAGGACGGTCAATGTTTGCATTTATTTGGCTTTTCTCCCAGTTCTCCATCCTCCCATAATGTTTGACGTTGTTTGGTTTTCTCCCAGACCTCACCTTATACCGTGAATTTCACGGTTCAACAAAGTGAGTGTCAGGCTGATCGGCACTTGTAACCATATTTCTGTACATTATAGGCCCCCGGGCGACCTGATGGTCTGACCGGACCTGATATGCCCAGATCAGCCCTTGTTATGTGTTTTTGATTTCTCCGACAGTCTACACGGGGAGTGGAATATTAGGTTATCGTATCGCACATACCCGATAACCTTATCCTGCCTGGGGAAGTCCTCAAATCCCATTCCATAGCACGGTTATTCCATACAATATTACCCCATATTAACAACTCAACTGTGGCTCTACTTCACAACTTAGTGGTTGCTCATATTTGCGGAACAACCGGAGCGTCGCTCTTCCTGGTTTTCGACTGTATTCACAAAACCAGGGGTAAAATATTCCCTAGGTCTGTTAATGGATAGAGTAGAGGTCACAGGCACTTTTTCAAGTGAAAAGGCGTATTCATTCGTGTTCTCGTGAGTGAGTCTGGCCCACGGAAATTTGGGAAATTTGCCAAACAATGTCAAACAAAATGGGAAAAAATTGAAGAATATTCCAAGTTACATGATGCAAGTTCTGGTAGGTAGGTAGGTAGGTAGGTAGGTGTAATTACACGGCACGGTCCAAATATCCAACGCCGGTTTCCAGGAATTTTCCCTGTGTACAAGCTAATTACACCATCGCCCCTGGACTCCTCCCTGCCAATCTACACCGCCGTTTGAAACAAATATTTAGAGGACATTTGCCGCGCAACATTTGTAAACAGCTGTCAGAACATCACCACGATGTTTCCGAAACATCACCCAAATAAAAATCGTTCAATCCCTCAAGGCTTCAGTGACTTGCCATCATGCAAACATCCCAGTCAAACATTTGTCAGATGTTTCTGCGACATTTTGACTACGCATATTATATATATATATCTCTAATTATCCCAAATTTGAATTACACGAACAATGAATGACATTCAGGCTCTACCAACACACCATGTATGTACGGGAATAATGAAGGTTAGCACACAGCGCCAACCGGGAAGCTGTGGCTTGTCATCTCGCGAAAGAAAGGGGCAGGCCATGGGTATAATGGCGATAAAGATGCCGATGGAATCGGTGAGAGGATGTGAGCCAGTTAACCAACTTGCATGAATGATGATTGAACGACTTAAATGCGTCACTTGCAGTTGACTTGAAGAAGTTGCGTCACGACTTGAGGTCTTGCGGAAATTTGAAAGCCAACATGTCTTGGGAACTTGACGGAGGCTTTGGCACGTCTTGGAACAGTGGGTCTTGAACAGCACAGTTGAACAGTTGGGATGTACGAAGGACATTGAGGTTGATTGCTCGGCATTCGGGTATTGGCTCTGGTGGATCACAGATTTACATTGGCGAAATCCACGAGGACATACAGACACTCAAACACAGGCCATACAGATGTACCATGATGCTGGGGCCTCTTCAAGACTTGCGCGACTCCAATTGTGCTGCGGAGCGCTGGCGCTGGGGACCGAGTCTTGGAGTTGACAAGTAATGGATGCCTTGAAGCAGGTTGGCAGCGCTGGACAGCAATGCCAACAACGAGGCAGTACAGCAGAGTGGATGTGTGAGGTGGGTGTGGGGGATGTGGGAGAAGAAGGAAGAAAAGCGCTTTGTGGGCGTCCAACTTGACAGTTGTTTGGTCTGATGCGCACGGACCCTAAGTCACAGGTGGTACTTCTTGTCTTGCACCGACGCCGTCACTCAAAGTCAAAGGTTTTAATTGTAGGATGAAATTGTTGTACCGGAATTCCTCATAATTTCTGTGGGAGGACCGTTACCGTAAGTTGTAACCATGATCTGGCCACAAGCCTTAGCCACACAACGGGCCCAACCTCACTGGTCAGGTAAATTGAGAAGCTCGGAGCCTCGTTGCCAATAAGTGCAGGAAGGTTTAGGAATTCTTTCTATCTCGGTGTCACTGGCCATCATCCTCCTCTCCAATGCAGGTCCTATTATTCAGTTGGCTCCAGTAATGTGTTGGAAACGTCCGTCACAATGTCTATATAAGGCTTCAAAGATGTTTTTATAATGTCGTTTAGATGGAGCACAGATATTTCACTTTAGAGGTCCCTGAAACGTTCAAATAATGTATTCTCAATGTTCCCAGGAATATTTCAAGGACATCAATTTTCGACGTTGAGAAAACAATGGACTCGAATGGCGGTGTAGTCCTAGCTCGCAGACCCCACAGGTAACCCCATGCCTCACGGTAGATCCTAGTCAACAGTGAAAAGCATAAATAAATTGGTCAGTCACTCACAATCTGGAATTTCGATCTCTGAGTAAACAACTACGATTGGTACCTCGCATATAGAATATGGGCCTGAGTCCGGTCAAATGTTGCGCCAAGATTGACGAGACTCAATTGTGGTTGTCAAACTTTAGCCCAAGCGTCAGTATCCGTCCTTCAAGTCTCCGCGCCCTTCTCTCACGCTAAACCTGACGTGCGGGTTGGATAGAGAATCATTTGTACATTGAAACTACATGTTTCTGTGGTTTTGCTTTGTGTCTCCGACCCCCTCCCCCCTCCCCGGCTAGTAAGGGCGGGAAGGCAGCGCCACGCTATGACCCACGTGATTCGATTGATGTGTTTGTCGCCTACCTTAGGTTGAAAATCAACGGAATAGCCCTTGGAGCCATACCAGCATCAGGCAGCCATTCCTGCGCCTCCAGTCAACAAGAATATTTTGCTTTCCCCTCGGGCTGAAGTGAAATGCGTACGGATTTTTCGTTCGAATCAGGTTCGTTAACGGAAAACAAGACATGCCTTCGCTTCGCTCCGGCAGAAGTGCAGACTGCAGCGTGTTGAAAGGCAACCAACCGTGTCTCACTTTATAAAAGTATGGACATGAAGCTTTTTAAACTCCGCTCTGGGTAAGTCAGCTCCAGAGTTATGGAATGCGCAGTTTACACGGCCAAAGGATGATGCTTTGACACCGAGAGGCTTCAAATCAGGGAGGGTCAGGGAGGCCGCGAAGCGGCCGAGCAGCTGCTTGTCATTTAAAAAATACCCAAGGATAAATAGTTTGAATATACCGTACATTTATGGTCAGTGAGCATTATCCAAAGAAAACTCATTCATTCACTCAAGGTGTCTACATACAAAGATCTGTGCGGTAAATCAAGTTCGACTGTCATGCGCAAACACTCCTCTCCGTCGGCCGCAATGGCTTACTATACCCCGGACTGCGATACGGTGGCCTGGAAGGATTCGTGAGCAAATGCAGAGTAAACGGAAAAGAAATACGCACCCTGCCATAAATCATAGCGGCCCAAGAAATGAACTCAAGACTGACTGTAAAGCGTCAGAAACTCTAATTACGACAAAACATATCAGGTAGCACATGAAGGCCTCAATGACTACAACACTATCAGCCTGCTGGTATGTTAGCACTGAGTGTGGGCAAATATTGGATTAAGTTCGGCTTACCTCGCATGGGGTTTTGAAAATGTGAATGCATCGAAGCTGGAAAAGATTAGCATCGATGCGGTAGAATGGAGAAATATGAGATAACGCATCGAAGACACATTCTATCCCTCGCGAAGCAACACTGCAATGGAAGTGGTGAAGGTCCTTGAATGCGTAAAGAACGCACTCGGATCTGGGTGGAGAGTTGAGTAGAACAGCGCGGACACCTGCATGACCGAAACTTAATACAAAATATGTTGGTATCAAACTCGATGCATACCAGGATGAAAAGCCTACCAAGAACACGTCCTTGACGCGTCAATTAGCCCGCGGAACGCGAAAAAGGTAAACGGAAAGGTTGCATCCATCAGACGCGTCCAGTGGCGCCGATGCGGGGCTTGCTGCGCAGTGGAGAGTTGAATGAGACCTCCAGGGCGATGTCGAGGTGTCAGGCCTCGGAGGACTGGGTCAGCAGGGTAAGAAAATGCAACATTGATGAGGATCTCATCACGGCGCATCGTCCAGCAAACGCGACCACCAACAATCTGATTAACAGCCTGTGACCTTACGACGCTGAGCACGGGCAGGTGGATGAGTTCAAAGTGATTTTACATCGGAGGTGGACACGAGGGGCCGCGCCATGGGAGCTCGAAAATTGAATTTGAGGATTCACGACCGCCAGATCAAAGCAAATCTGAGCCACTGGTTAGAGGGGAAAGGAAATGATCAGAGCAATAGCGTGGGATGGCATACGCACCATAAAAGCATTGGGCAGCCCCCGGGAGCGCGAAGGATTGAATAGAAACTTCGCATGGGTCCACGCACCGCCAACGCACGGGTAGATGATGATGCGACGTCGGCCATGTGAGCGGAAACGTCGCGGCGAGAGGAAAACCAAATTGAACGAATGGAAGTTGCTAATGTTCCGAGAAATCCATACATGGGATGCGGGACCAATCGTACCTGGAGAGGGGAAGACGCAAGACTGGCAGACAGCTAGACAGTATGAAGGTAAGAATATAAGCTTGGAGCGTGCAAAATTGAGGTGACTCACCGGGAAAGCCGCCAGAATCCAAGAACAGACCTGTGAATGATGCTGACAGGTCAGTGTAAAAGCAGCGTCGGATAGCAGGAGCATGATAACCTACCTAATCACGTCGCCCATTGTGTACATTGTTCAATGAACGGAACCAAGAGAGGGAAGAGGGAGAAAGTAGGTAGAAAGGGACCTTGTGGTGTCGAAGAACACCCTGTGGTATACATATGGTGTAAGGATTGGTGGGACGGCCACTTCCTGCGAAGAGAGTTAGTTGATTACATGGCATGGCAAGGAGGAAGGCGGTAAAGACGAACCCGCAAAGTAGGTACTTGGGGGATCGAAAATAAAACAATGCATCAAGTTAATGAAGCCTTAGCGGGCCAACACGGCAGCATAGACGGACCGACATTGCTATGAAACTCGAGAAAAACAATCAGGACTATCCAAAGGATGGCAACGCAACCTACCAAAACCCCATCCTCGATTCTCACCGCGTTGAAGGACGTTGAGTTCGCCTAATACGAACTGGACCTGCCTGACCTTGGATAGATTTTGCGATCTGAGTCGAACGCTAGTCTACCGAGAGTATGAGGTGTATCCATTGTAAACGTCTGACATGGCAAGGCGGAGAACAAAGATACACCTACCTGTTATTTTGATGAACATGGACGGCTTGGCGGTTGTCCTGATGCGCGATGGCTGACGGGAGAAGGGAGGTTAGTTTGTAGTCGCAACAAAAGAAAGAAAGAAAATGACCAGACGGGACGATAAGATCATTGTGGGAGAGGAGATGGGGGGAAGAAGGAACAAAGGGCGATACAGGAGAGTCTCCCTTATGAACGGGGGTTGAGCGGTTGATCAGCGAGGTCCAAAATAAAATAGTGCCCCACTAATTGATAATCTGTGATGTGAGGTGAACCCCAGAAAGCAAAAGGAAATCGGACTGCCCAAGTGCCGCGGCATGTGGTTTAGTTGCACGTAAAAACAACAGCACAGAAAAGGTAATTTGTGATGTTGAAAAATAAACATGAGAGAAATGCCTTGAGGCAACCGAGACAACGGAATTTAGAGCAGTTGGATGGGAAGAAAACGACAAAATTGGGAGGATGCAAACAGGGGCAACCTGATTCGTAGCATCTGCTTAAGATACGAGTAATAATAATTGGTGCTCGGGAAGACCCACAGAAAATTTAACCACCGGCGACTCCAGTTGTGTAATATTTTCTGTATTTTAGCACTACTGCCGGACTTAACTTGGCATGTGATCTTGCGGCCTTTTCATGTCTTTTTCGGCCTTTTTGACCTTGTACAAGGTCACAAGATACATGTCAAAAGTCTGATGAGACGAAATTGGATTTGTGGCTCTATGACATGAACCCATATGCATGTATTCACTAATTCAGGATGAATTAGCCGAGTATTTTTTTCTATCTAGGTTTCATATCAATACGAACAGAGTTGACCGAGGATATGGACAATTCTTCGAAAATGTCCAAACGGGGGAAAAAATCAACCGCGCCTTCGGTACTGACATCGGCTGTAAGCTAATAGACACAATCGAAGTGGCACAGCACCGGGGTCTGTGCCGACAGTGATGTCTTTGACCCAGGTTTGATGGGGTTTGACTTGAGGTCAGGAGAACGGTCAAGATTTGACTGAATTTTCTTGACCCGTCAAAGCCCCGGCCCGAGACGTCCGACTCTCTTATCGGGCGATGTCGGCCATTCAGGGATGCCCCGAAAAAACTTTCAAAATCTCCTGAATTTTTTTGAGCGGGGTGACGGCACTTCGTGATAAGGTCCAGACGGGGTTACGACGGGTCACTGAGGCTCGTTCACGCAGATGGCCTAGAGCATTCTAACAGACTCGTACCACACAACCCCTGCGTACGTCCCAAAGAAATCGACTCCAGGGATCTGCATGAAGCCTTTCACGACCAATCGAGCTTTCCACTTGATAATCTCGCCTTCAATGTTATATTTGACTGCATACACCCACTTGCAATCAATGACATTCGCACCAAGAGGCAGATCCAAGAGAACCCAAACCTCCCGACCCATGAGCGACCCGTACTCCTTCTTCATCGGCCCCATCCAAACTTCCGGGTGCTCCATAGCCTCCCAAAAATGCTTCGGGACCGTTGAAGTCGAAATAGTAAATGCAGCAGCTGCCCGGGCGTGTTGATCCGGGGTCTTTCGAGCAGTAGCCCAGTCTTGACCAGCTGCTTTTGCAGCGGCTTCAGTGGCCTGGGACTCGAGAGAATCTTGAATGGCCTTCGACGGCACACGAGCGCGAGTCGAATGACGAGGTGCAACAGGCGCAGTGCTCGCTTATTCCTGCCGAGCCCGGCTGAAATGCATTGAAGTAATTGTGCTGGACTGTTGCATTTTGATGCACGGGCTTCAAAATGGAAAAGCGTTCAACTGATTGCACTGAACTGTCACATTTTGAAGCACGGGGTTCAAAATTACTTGGACAGTACCTCAGCCCGCGGGACGTTCAAATGCAAAATTTGATGGCCGTGCGTCGGCAGAACCTGCCGAGCCCGGCTGAAATACATTGAAGTGATTGTGCTGGACTGTTGCATTTTGAAGCACGGGGTTCAAAATGGCTCGGACAGAACCTCAGCTCTGTCTCATATACCACCTCGTCCGTGATTTCCACAAAGACTTGGGCGGCCATTTACAATTGTACTCACCCGCCCATTCAAATCTACTACCCAGGCAAACACAGCCAAGGCGTAACTTGTTGCCCTCGTATTCGATGAGCCTAGTGCAACAGGTGGCAATACAATGTGGCCGCAAATCCTCGTGGCGTGTGCGTTGCTCAACCGAACAATACATATTGTCTTCCTCGAATTCACCATTGATTCAATCGGGTGTTGTGCGAACGCCTAAAATATTGCAATCCCAATTTCCATCATGCGCAAACACTTCAAAATCAAATTGTCTCCTTTTCAATCTCACACATTCAAGTTCCATATTGGCAGATGAAAATTCGCAGAAATATTTACACAACTCGATTCATCGAAGGTTAAATTTACAGTGGGACCCTCAAAGCAGTCATTCCATGCCAAGGAGCCTTATTCCGCCGAAAAATTCGTACTAATTCCACCTCTGAACGAGGACAAATCAAAATATTCCCGAGGGTTTACTGCTGTTTGCGGTACTTAGGGCGCGGTCAAAATTTTTTGATTTTTGATACATTTTGACGAGAACAGCGATTCGGAGCTCAATTGTGGTCCGTTTTCCTTGAAAATATTCTCATTCTTTCCGCAATGAAAATGCGGAGGGCATCACCACCTTCAATTGGCCTGATGCAATCAAAATTGCCTTATTAGGCAAATATCGGTCTTTTAGCGCAGAATGGTTGGCATGACAGCTATAGTGGTCCGACTGACCTAGAAATTGGAGAGGATGGTCTTGGCTGTATTAATGAGGGCTTTAAATGCCGAGATTTTTCATATCATATGTATTTCCTATATACAATGTACTTGAATATCCATCACTGTGAGAATGTGGAATACTGGCGAAATAAAACACATATTCAAAATACCGGCATTTCTACCCCTTGGTGATATTCATAAGGATGTTGTATCAAATTCATAAGCCAATCTGACCACTACACATAGAGTGCGACAAGTTCTGTGCAAAAAGACATATATTTGCCTAATAAGGCAACTGTTATCACATCAGGAAAATTAAAGGCGGTGGTGCCCTCCGCATTTTAATTGCGGAGAGAATGAGCATATTTGCAAGGCAAACGGACCAGAATTGAGCTCCGAATCGCTGTTCTTGTCGAAAAGCATCAAAAATCAAAAATTTGACCCGCGCCCTAAGTACCGCAAACAGCAGTAAATTGAGAACTGCCCAAATGCGGAAATATTACACAACTCGGTTCGACGGGGGTTAATTTTTTTCTGAGTCCCCCAGAGCACTCATTCCATGCCCACGAGCCTTATTCCGCCAAAAAATCTGTACCCATTCTATTTCTGAACGAGGGCGAGCCACAATATTCCCGAGGGTTTAAATTGATTGACAACTGCCCAAATGCGGAAATATTACACAACTCGGTTCGCCGGGGGTTAATCTTTTTCTCAGTCCCCAAAACACTCATTCCATGCCTACGAAGTTTATTCCGCCGAAATGTCTGTACCCATTCCACTTCTGAACGCGGACGAACCAAAATATTCCCGCAACAAATGCAAAAATATCACACAACTCGGTTCGCTGGGGCTTAAATCTTTTCCCAGTCTCCCAGAGCACGGATTTCATGCCATAAGGGAGCACTTAACATATTGAACCTTTCTGCCGACGCACGGCCATAGAACTTTGTATTTGAACGTCCCGCTGAGGTCCTGTCCTCGCCAATTTGAACCCCGTGCTTCAAGGATTGCAAAAGTTATGCGGATAGGGGGTCTCGGAGGGAATTTTCCAGGTGTATCAACCGTGTCCAACACAGTCTGAATTGCATAGAAATCTTTCCCAGCCAGCTCCGAATCCATTACTGTTGATTTGCTGCTTGCGAAGAGGAAGATATCCCAAATTCGGAAGGTAGTCAAAATGGTTATAGCGCTCCCATTTCCTCGTAAACTTACCTGCCTGCGACATACCAAGATCCACGCCTTCCGTGCTGCAGACTTGATGAGTTTACTAGTCAGAAGGCAGTCCATAAACGACCGTAAATGGTACGAAGGGTTGAGTGTACGTGATGCGGGTGAACCAAGGGGATTATATGTGGCAGTAACACCGGCTGCAGTCGGGGCGCACGGCGAACGAGGGCGCGGTTGTTTGGGTTAGAAACCCCACAAATTCCCCGGCTCTAAAAGCAGTAGGGTTGAAGTAAAAGAAGGCTCTATTCCGAGAGAATGACTCACAGGAAAGGAATTCAGTCCAAAAAAATGAGGCATTCTAGGGACGCAGCATGACTGTGTGCCGTAGAGCAGGCCGAGGACCTCAGAAAGGGTTGGAGATGCCAGGAGTCAGGATAAGAGCCAAGCAAAGACAAAAAGCAAGAGGGGAACTTACGGTAAAAAAAAGGGATTCACGAAGAAAAAAAGAAAAAAAAAGGATGTGGTTGCGACGCACAGTGAATGAGACGTTCTTATATCACATGTTGGAGGCTTTGGTAATGAATCCAAAGGGTTCTTCGGAAAGCTCGCGAGGGAGTTATCATGGGGCGCTGAGAAAGTCGTAATTGCATTTCCCGGGGTTTTCGACCGGGACGTTGTCAGAATGAAAATAACACGGGAGCAAGCGATCGTGAAAAAATCACAGGTGAATTACACGAGGTCGAAAACCCTGGGGACGTTGTCAGAATGAAGACAAATGGAGTGGGGTACTTACAAAAAATAAACTCCGCCCCAAAAACGGGACACGTCTGGGTCAGAACGCGAATGGGTGCTCCCGCTGACCTGAAAATGCTACAGGTCAATTCTCCGGGGTCGAAAATCCCGGGGACGTTGTCAGAATGAAAATAAAGGGAGTGGGGGGACTCACAAAAAAATATTTGTACTCAACAATGCGGCGCACTTGGTAAAGCACGCGAGCGAGTGTGATCATGGGCCGCTGAAACATTCATAGATGAATTTCCCGGGGTCGAATACCCCGATTCCATTTTGAACCCCGTGCTTCAAAATGCAGGAGTCCAGCACCATCAGTTCAATGGCACTTGGCATATTTAACCTTTCTGCCAGCGCACGGCCATCAAATTTTGTATTTGATAACACAAGAGCTGGTCTGACTAAGCTAGAGGACGATGCCAAACAAGCGCACACAGAGGCTGGCTCGGGCACTCGACCAGATCCTACCACTACAACGTCCCGTGGGCTAAAGTACTGTCTGCGACCCATCTGCAACCCTAGGTCAGCAGGTGCAATAATATTTTGGGCTCTCAAAATATGGATGGGCAGAGTCCTACCATGTAGGGCTTGAAATATTATCCTGCCCATGGGCCGAACCCTGATGCTCCTCGCAAAATAATATTACTGCCACCCATTGGCCAACCCTGGGACAGCTAGGCAGAATAATATTTTTTGAGGGTTTCAAAATATCAGTCGGCTGAATCCAACCGCACTGGGCAAATATTATTATTCTCCTTGTCAGCTGAAGCCGAGCCCTCGCCAGGCAATAATATTACTGCTATGCGTGTGAATGAGTCATTAGAGCCTGGAGACTCTGCATTGTATCTTGACGAAGATTGCTATTCCGATTCATCCGCTGCTGCAATGCGACGGCCGGATCGTACATATATAGCTGGGAGTACGATGGCGCAACTCACGTCGGGAGTGGTGAGGGAGCTGGATAAATGGTAAAGATTTCCAAGTATCCGAAACACCCATGCGTTCGGGCCGTGATTGTTAATACTTTTGTCATCTGATACGCCGAGAGAGGTAAATGCCAAGGCAGAGTTATACTGTGTGATGTGGCTTCGAAATTCGAGCGCCTGCGCATCGGCGCCAACAAAAAGTCGACGGAGTGGTTCAGGGGGCTCCTCCAGAAGCTTGAGTTGGACTTTGCCATGGTCACAGCACATGCCGAAGGACCATTCCTGGGTGTTCGACGACCGCAAGACTCGCTCTGCCTTCCAATGGAGAGCGCTGCGATCTGGGCACTCTTCATTCATAGGGCCAAAATCTTGGCGAGACCCTGGGTCACGATATTCTCGCCGCCCGAGCAAGAATAGCTCGCCCCGAGGAGGATCACGGGCAACATTTCGCCGGCGACCCTCTGCGTACCGTGGATCAGAGGCACGAACCTTGTCAATGGGAGGAACGGTCACCATTCGTGTGATTTGTGGTTTGTCCACCCGTTCTCTGGCGACGTCTCGGGCCCACTGGGTCAGCTGCGCCTTCAAAAAGTGTTCAGCGACTTCGATGGTACAGAAACATAAAATTCACCGTTCGCTCTCTCTGGAAGATGCTGTGTAGCTGGAGGCGTAAAGAGGCCGTTTGGTAGCGCCTACAAATTGCATAGTACCGCATTCAAATGTCAAATTATAAGCGGAAAAATACCTGTAGAATTCGAGATCGCTGCTGAAATGGTAGGTCCCGACCTGGTTGTTGATGCTGCGCCGTCCGGAGAGGAGTTTGAGGTGCTGCATACAATATCCAGAAATTGAGAATCGTAGAAATTTGTAGAAATACAAGGTAACGCACGATCTATATCCATGTTAGACGAAGCCTCTCTCTCTGCCCTCTCTCGTTCTTGTCGTGCTCGCTGACCAAGGGATCTGGTTACATTTTGTTGCTGTGGTGGTGGGGTATTTTCGCCTCTCTCATCTTGCCCTCGCTGGCGACGTCTTTTCTGAGTCATTGACCTTCCAGCACTCGGTGCTCGAGGCACCAAACGTGACGCATTCGCGTTCGGAACGCGATTCTCAGTTATTGAGCCGCCTGGATGGGGGACACAACGCCGACGTGGACTTAGCTCTGCGGCGGTGCGGAGATCTCGTAGCACTTGACATTCATTGTTGTGATGCCGCCGAGGAGTGGTCGGAGGTGTTAGAACATTCCTGGTATTCAAAATTAGTGCCCAAGCCACCATTGACGCGAAGAGGTGGCGCACATTATTTAATATTGGGATTCCTGGGCCTGGTTAGGATTCAAAGGAATGCTTGAGTATGTTGAGTGTTGGGTTGAAGAAAGGAAGATATAATCATGTCTCTATTCGCTAGTCACACAAACTCGGGGCAGTGGAGCGGTTGGAGTGGAGTAGTGCAGCGGATCATGGAGGCGTGGCGTTAAGATCAATGTGGCGGTGTTCCGGATGGTTCATGTTTGGCTGCAGTCTTCGCGGCATCCCGGTCCGTGGGGCCTACTCCACCCAGCTTCACTTCTGTCAGGCCAAACCACATCTTTTCTTATATAGATCCTCGAGCACTGCAACGGACTTGGAGTCCCCTTGCAGGTAGATTTTCTCTTCCGCAGTTATCACACTGCTAGCCTCGTGTCTTAGGGCAAGTCGTGGCAAGGGTAATGGGTTCCATAGAGGAGCCATCCTTATCATCTCTGGGAGACGGATACTGTAAGACACCCAAAGCCTGGGGGAGTGCAGGTCCAACAATATTGTATGCTACTGCTCGTGTTATGGACTGCCACCAAACGCAAAGGTTAATTTAGCTCCGCGAAACGCGCACAAAGCCACCTGCCTTCGGGTAGGTTTGGAAGACACGGTAGAAAGCCTTGGAGACGAGGGTAGTTGATTGGAGACTGTCGAAGGTGGGGCAAAAGGTCATGATATGGCCCACAATATCATCGTACCGAAGCAATACACTGAGAGCACGCATGGTCGGAAGTAAGAGCGAGGCTCTTTGCACATGTTGCATCCCAAACGTGCAACATTGCTGATGATGGCCTTTAACTTCTTCTAAGCTTCCTTCCATCATCAAGGAGGATTTAGGGATTGACCAATGGAAATGGGCCCAGATTCAGCTCACTTGGTGATTCGTCCGACACAAAGCCGATGCATCTAGAATGGATAGAAATGCGAGAAATAGGATGGGCTAAGATCACCACTTGGATTTTGCTGAAGCGGTCATTGTGGGCACATTTTCTGAAATACGCTCTGCCACCCATGCCCCCAATATGAAAAATAGCTTGTATTTGGGATCCCTCAGACCATACGGCATGCGCACGGCATTACTAACTCGCAATTGTGGTTGATGCTTCACGACAGAACTTTGGTAATGATGTGATTTTCAGGGGAATTCACCCTTATTGCCTTATAGGGCTTGGGCTAAAATCAGATTTCCACTTGTTTTCGGTGAACCAGATTGGAATAGATGTCGTCCTTGGCTCAGACGGATAAAACAGTCACAACGCTCTTCCATCTTGCTTCCATCCTCATGTATCGCTTGCATTTGGCGAAACCCAGCACATGTCCGATTGGCTTCCCTGTCTCCTGTGTCAATTGCTATGTAGGTCCACGGCAGGTAGTCAATCCCCTGTTCAGTCCAGACTTCTCCGATTGGCTTGGCTAAATGGCTTGCCCCGCTTAGCGGAGTTTGAATTTGGCTGGGCGGGCGTGGCGGGCGTGGCTTGCGGCTTGGCTTGACTTGTGCTCGCTTACACCAAGCATTTACACTGTCGCCATTTCGTTTATAACTATGTCCTGCAGTGTCGCCGTCACCCCCTCGCCTTGTATATCCACGAACTTTCCGTACCTTGGCTCCCACCAACGCAACGTGCAGAGTTGAGGCCATCGTCCCATCTGACTAGAATGTCGAATATTCTCGGGTTTGCAGTCGGTGTATGGAGAGATATCTGTCGCAATGCAATCATAGTCTCCTATGGCTGAACTCAACCAGGTAATTTCAACAACTGTCATTACTACGCTCGGCGCGTCAAGTAATCACTGTGAAATGTGAGATATGTTCAATTCCAGTATTCCATTATTCAACCATGAGGTTGGCTGCTGAACTCTTCATAGCAGATCATTGAATTCACGCCCCCGATGGAGAGGTCGGTTGGGAGGAAGTGAGAGGTGCGCTCCTGCCGGAACATCGGCGGTTAGAAATCCTCGTCAAAGAAGGAGTGGATGTGCTTGAATTCCAGCATCTTCTGATCCACTACACACTGCCGAAAGGAACAGATGCGAACATGGCAGCGACTGTCGCAGCGCTGCGGCATGGAAGTACCGCGGTGAATATCGCTGCAAGCACAGGGTGTTTTATGATCATTGTCGGGTTTCATGTAGAATGGCAGACATATGTTGCCAATCTGGGCGCTCAATTTAGTGTAGCTTCAGTGGGCGATACGAAGCACTTTATGTACCTGTTTTTCCGCAAGTTGAACTTCTTCGATTTCCTTCGGAACTTTGTGACTGCGGAAGAAAGTCAGAGGCATCAGAACAGGCAAATATGAATCCTCTGAACTAAACATTGGCCCACTGGAATTCGTATTCCTCGGCTTGTCAGTGATCATTTAATTCAACCACGTCCGAACGCAAGTTCCAACCAGCCATCCCGGCAGCAAATTGGCCGCCATACCACGTGGTTGCAATGAGGCTGAGAGGAACAAGTGGATCGCGATGCCGAGAGTTGTGGAAGACGTCGGTCGGAGTCCCAATTTTGTTGAAGGCATCTCAATGGCAGTGCCTTTACGATGCATGGCATAACGGCTTGCACTTTGCTCACGCCCAGGCGATTCTGCATGGGCTCAAGCCAATTGGTTGAAACCATGATTTTTCAGGGATTTTATTATTATGACATCAAAACACAAAATGTAGGGTACCATTGACTGCGGATTTCCAGTGCGATTTCAACGCGCCATATCCCAAGGCAATCGGACTAAAATTGCGCCCAGGACAGCTGTCCTGAACAAAATGTCCCAAAACAGAAAAAAAATGTGCACGCCCTAAGTTCCGCAAAGGGCTGTAATTCGGAGTGTGAAACAATCTAAATAAATGTCATGGGTCTCGAGGGGAGCCTCACAATACACATACCAGGCACCAAGAGAGAGAAGAAATGCTATGGGTGTTGCAGAATATGCACAAGCCAGTCCGAAATTCTGGCTGGTGCCAGGCCGGCAGAATGGCTTGCCAAGCCAACAAAATGGCTTGCAAGCCGAAATGCCGGGCGTGGGTGTGTGATGCCACCAAAATCCACGCCCACGCCCGAAACAAGCCAATCCGCGCGGGTGCAAGCCACTTTTGCAAGCCAGAAAGTGAACTCTCCCTGTTCAGTCTGTGTGCGAAATTGGATATGAAATTTGGGCCCTGAAGATAGGTTTGTTGTTTGAATCTCTGTTTACGAAAGATCAATGCTAGATATCCTGCTTTTGGCCTTTCCGCCATATCCGCTTATTCTTGTCCTCCCTCTCTCGTGCGAAGATGTCCCAGCGAAGTAATAATGTCTGCAGTCTGGTCCAGCTTCGAGATCGGCGACGTCGACCTCAACCTATGGCGTACGTGAAGTTCTTCGACCACCTCGATTTGAAGGGGGTGCGTCCCTTCTCCCTTGCTTTTCCTTTTTTCCTCCTGTTCTCTTGCCTGTCCTCTTTCGTCCTCCCTCGTCGTATGCCCGTGCTGATGACTCGATGTATGCTGTGCGTGAGGGCTCGGGGTGCAGGCTCCTTGCTGCGGACATCGGCACAGTGCATGGGGTGCACGGTGTGCGAGCATTTGTGCCTAGACTGGGCATGGATGCGCAAGGACGAGGACGTACTCGATGACGAGCCGCACAAAGAACTTGCGTCTGTAGAGGGCCTGAAAGCTCCGGCTGTCTGCTACGTGCAACGAGAAGTGGGCGCATGCTGTGCGCGGAATTTCTACTTGCTGAGCACCGGCGGCGGCCGCGCTCGGCGCACGGGTACGGAAGCGAGTCGTGATGTGTATAAGAGCAAGGAATTACGAGAGGAGGATGTTTACAGACGATGCTCGTTGGGTGCTCGTAGGTGCTCGTGGAGTCCGCGATGGTGACATCGGCGCCATCCGCCTTGGTGCATGCCGGTGCAATCGATCGGCGCTGCACTGTTTGCGATGAAGGACGAGATAGTGCGTGCCTCCTTGTCTTGCTCCCTGCGTAATCTCCGGCTCAGTTCTATCCACGACAGCGTTTCTTCGAAGATGTCGGTGCGTAGCCGTCCTACATCTCCTCCTTCCACCTCCTCCGCCCTGCTCGATGCCTGTTGGAGCTGACTCCACCTACCTCTCTGCCCCTTCCTCTCACGCTCCTCCCCGCTTCCCTCCTCCCTTCCGTTGCGCGCCTCCTCCATCCCTGCGTCCTTGCGGCCCTCCTTTCTCACGCTCCCACCCACCGGTGCGCCTATCTTCTCCCTTCACACCCTCTCTTCCTTTTGTCCATTTCATCTCATCTGTGCTTCCGCTCCAGTTGCACCCGCACTCTCCTTTCTTCTCACCTCCTTCCCTCGTCTTTCCCTCTGCTCTCTTGCTCCGACTTCCTTCCGCCCAGCGCTATACGCATCCCCCCGCTCCTTCGTATCCTTATCGTCCTTTCATCAGCAAAAGCACATTTCACGCGCCATCTTTTGATCTTGTGATGTCGCGTAGATCTTGTGGACGCGACTACGCGAGCCACGAGACCGCGAAACCTAAATAAATCGAAGATTTTGAGAATGGAATACATCTCAAAGTACCTGCACACAATGTTACATGGTGAAGAAGCTATGCAAGAATTCATGGGTGCGTATTTATCCACAAAGAAGGCACGAAATACATTGAGGGAACAAGTATTAATCACCTTTAGACAGCTCTTGTGAGAATTTGGACATAGCTCGTGATTCGCGTACGCGCGAACTTTTGGCTCGCGTACGAGCGCGTACGCGCGCGCACGCGAGGTCACGAGCAGATTGTTTAAATCCCGATGTTGCAGACGCCCTCGCCGCCGCATCCGCTTCCTTGCATCTCCATGCCCTGAAAGAGATGCAAGCTAATGTATATCCTTTTTGGGTTTGTTTGCAGCTCTCGGAAGACGCCAACAATTGTCTCAGTTGAGTGCTCAGAAAATCCTCAAAACCCCGTCAATGCTCCCTAGTTTCACCAATGATATCCTATATATGAAAACACAATGTACACAGCCACTTTGATAAGTCACCTGATAAATCACGAGACGTTGTCGAGTTCTCGCTGCCGACTGTCGAGATGTTACCGCCGGTTCCCACGCCTCGATCGACAACAGCTATTGATCTCCAACAATCAAGTCGCTTTTGCCTCGAGGTTTACTGAGGTTTATTTGAGGTCCGATAGCTAGACCGGAGCCGGTCTGTCTATGAAGCAAAGCTGTCGATAGACAGACCGGTCGATCGGAGTTTAAAATCGGTTAACGCGCGGAATTACCATAAAAGGCTATTAGATAAGCAATCTTTGGGCGGACACGGCATTGACAAACAAACACAACCTAACTGAAAAAATATTCTAACAGTATGAATTGTTTGAATTCAAGGTTTGTTGAAAGATATAGCATATTTATACGTGGACTCTATTGTTATAGGCACTTGTCTTTGTGCAATTTGTATTTCAATAGTCCAATTCGTACCTGCTTATCTAATAGCCTTTTTTGGAAAGCCGCGCGTTAACCGAATTCAAACTCCGATCGACCAGCCTGTAGATCGAGACTCGTCTCTCATCTACAGGCTGGTTTCGAGCCTATCCGATAGCTTGCACTTCTGTTTCCTTTTACCTCCCACACTTCTCTGGCTGTTGTAGGTATTTTCTCAATGCCCTCTGCTGTTTCTTTTCTCTCCTCTCAATTATTTTGCTTCCTCAGTTGCTTCGCTCCTTTGCCCCTATCTCTCTGAAATCTAATCTGATCTTCCGCTTTGTGTGTGTCTTTGTGCCAATCCACCTATGCTCTTTTTTTTTTGAGTCATTTGTTAATAAAAAATGCAGGCCTTCATTGCAATTGTTTTTGACTGTCGTGTTGACATAGCTTTTGCGTATAATAACCAGGAGTTTTCTGCAGTGCAGATTCTGTAATCAAAGAGGGGGGTGTTGACAACAATCATTTTGAATATCCTATTCAATATCTTAGCTCTATTCGAACCTCTGGACTGCCCCTGGCAGAACTAAAATTAAAGGTTGGATGTCTGATTATGGTCCTTTGAAATCTAGAGGCATCACAAGGTCTCTGCAATGGCTCCCGAGGAATTCTTACAAAATACCACCTCATGTCATTGAAATTCAACTGATCAGTGGAGAACACAGTGGTAAAAGGGCCCTCATCCCATGCATCTCAATTAGTCCTTCGGTGAAGCAGATTGCTTTTGCCATGAGGCCTCAACAGTTCCCTTTCATCTCACCTTTTCAATGACTATAAACAAATCACAGAGCTCACGAAACCGGCGAGGAATTACTTACTTGCCCACGTCAAGCAGGGGCAAACCTCATTGAATTTCGGGGCTGTAGCTACAACATCTGGCCAGTAAATAAGTACGTACTTAGAAGCTCGAGTAGATGAAATTCACAGTGTGTACTGACCAGTACTGGTCTATGAATAGAGCCAGGACCTCTGAAAATACCCTTCAAGGCTAGGTTCCGAGACCGGCAATCGGCCAATTCTTGTCCGACAGGATTTCGGCGCGGATTGGCCATTTTTTGTCCGACCAGGACCTAGCATTTGATCCCATCACTGTCCAAAAAGGGTGGCTCCCACGAGGTCAAAATCAATTTTTTCTTCTCGTCTGGCCTTCATTCGCTAGGTTTCACACAGATTCGTGCAATCAGGCGTCGTTTGTAGCCAAAGCTAGAAGATCTGGGCATTTTCGGTACCAGAAAAATCCCTGGACCTCAGCTCACCCATGATTTTTGTCCGACCGGGACCTAGGCTAACTGTTCTCGGGCCCCCATTTTTGTCCGGTTTGGGCCTAGGTTTGGAGCCCAACAGACCAAAAATTTGTCCGACGCCGGGGCTAGCCTCGAAGGGTATTTTCAGAGGTCCTATAGAGCCTCATAAATTATTGGACAGAGCTCGGATCGAGAAGAACACTCGGTTCGGTGTTCGGACCCTGTTTTACATATACGAAGAAATGGTCGAATCTAAGAACACTCGGCCCAGCGTTTCAACCCGTCATCCTTGAAACGTGTGCAGTTGATTTCGGTCATTTTGACCCCAGCGCGGTCCCGGGCATGGTGTGCGAGGCGCGGTCGGAAGAAATCGACTGAGGAAATCCCCGCTACTTGTTCGTCGTGATTGCATTCGCAGAGCTCTATTCTGGCTTATTGAGAACAATCCATTATATTCTGACCTGAACAAGGACTTGGTGGTTGAGAGTCTTGAGGAATATCCAGAGCATGATTGCCCACTCGCAACAACTGATTTTCTTCGGACAAATTCCGCAAGTAAGCAAGGATCCTCCTATACGACCTATTCTGACCAAGCAAATTCTGAGTTATTCGAAGGCTCCAATAAATTCGAACTTACTGCTACAACACTTGTGGACGTAGACAATCTACAGTCATCCTACAAGCAACGCAAACTGGAAGCACTACGAAAGTTGAAAAAGCAAGAATCGGGATTTGTCAAATTTCCGTCTGGAGGCACGCCTTTGTCAACTTCTAAAAACCCTCGAGTATTCGGATGGTTGTTTCCAACTCTTTTCCCTTATGGGGTCGGAATGGTTGATAACAATAATTTTAGGTTGAGCACAGACATTGGATTTCACGAGCTTGACACACGACCTCATGTTCAACAGTTGCTGAGCATTGCAGATAATCGTTTCCAAGTCCATAAATCTTTCATATTTGTTACGAGTAACATCCTACAACAGCGCCAGTCTTCTTTCAAGTCCCGTCCTGCAGTCAACCGGTCTTGGTTTCCGAAGATACACGGGCTGATGCAGAAACTTGACCGAGAATCCATGGATTCCTACCATGCCAAGCTCGAGAAAAACTCATTTGCGAAGCCAGAAACCGAAGGCGAGAAGGCTGCAGCAGATATGATGAAGTACCTCAATTATGTCTCCGATCATATTCCAGGCTCAGTTGGAGACGTCGCCAATATGAAACAAGAGTGTCATAGCAAAATTGTGTGCGATGATTTGCCCCATTTCTTTGCCACTGTCAATCCTGCAGATTCCCATAATCCCATTGCCCAAGTTTTAGCCGGAAGGCAAATTGATCTGGACAAGATATTCGATTCCTTGGATGATGTTGCAAAGGAACCAAGTACTCGGGCAAAAACCTTGGCCGAAAATCCTGTTGCTGGAGCTCAGTTTTTCCACTTGATGGTTTCAAAATTCTTTGAGATAATCCTGGGCACAAAGAGAGCCTCGAAGATCGGGATCCTTGGTAAAGTTAAAGGATGGTATGCTGCTGCAGTTGAAGCTCAAGTCAGAGGATCTCTTCATCTACATATTCTCATCTGGAATGTGGGAGCACCTGCCTCGCCCCTGGATATGAAAGAAAGAAAGAACTCTGACCCCGAATTCAAGCAGAAATTGACTGCATGGTACGACGACATAATTTGTCAGAGCTTCTCCAAAGACACAGTTCCTTATGTTCCCATCGAAGGTGCTCCCAAGCAACTACCAGTTTTGAGCCGCCCGCTGAACCCTGATTCTCCGGGCTACGAACTCTAAAGGGCTCAGCAGCACCGGCATCTGTGTGAGACCACCGGCTTGGTTCATGAACATAATGCAACTTGCTTCAAACACATCCCTCGTCGAATTCACTCGCTTTTAGACCCAGATAATGATTGTCGGTTCCAACTTCCCAGGCCTCTCGTTCCTGAGACGCATTTCGATGAAGATGGTGATCTTGTTCTTAGATGTGAGAATGGCCATTTGAACGGACATAATCCAACAGCTACACTTTGCCTTGGATTCAATACTGACCTCAAACAAACTGCCTCCAGGCCCGTTGCAATGGTCATGGTCGAGTACATGGGGAATTACACCATAAAGTTGCAGCTCGATACTTCCATAGTCTTCTCAGCTCTCTGCGCTTCAATCAAAACCTTACAAGAAAACCCACCAATGGATATCGATGGGAATGTGGACAGTTCCGAAATGAGCCGCTTGATTATGGTGAAAGCAACAAATACGTTGGTTGGGAAACGCGAGCTTACCGGTCAACAAGTTGCGAGACATCGCCCGCGAGGTTTTTTCACTTGAGCTGCAACAGGGAGCTTCAGATGCGAATTTTGATGTGTCCGACGAAGATCGAGATACCACGGATTCTGAGTGCCCCAACAAATGATCATTCCCAAGGAAAGATGATTCCTTGATTTCCTCTCAGCTGACAATTTGGACCGAGAGCCAGACTTCCGGGATGAGGACGAGCAAGAGAAAAGATACTCACGATTGTTTGATGACATCTATTACCGGCCTTCGGAATTGGAGTCAACTTGCGCCTGGGATATGTTCAGAAGTTATGTCAAGGAGAGAAAGCCAAAATCAAAGACACAACGAAAGACCTATCTCAAATTCAAGCCCGGACATCCTCAGCATACTACACATTGCTTGAAGAAACTCGATGAACCTGTGATTCCGGTGTTAAAGGGATATCGTGTGCCTAGGAATGACTCCGAAAATGACAATTTGAAGTATGCCGTTGTCATTCTTACCTTGTTCAAACCGTGGTCAAACACCAAATCATCACCTCTCAAATCTCCCGATACGCCCTGGGAAGAAGCCTTTCACGAGTTCAAAATGATCATGTCCCCCGAACATGTCCGGATTACACAGGATGCAACTTCTATACCAAACACGGGATGCAAAATTCGACTTTGCTGCTAGACGCAAGACACGACTTGGCGAGCTCATGAGAAAGGCACGAGACTCTGGAATGCGTTTGGATGATGAAGATGGAGATGATGACTACGACCCTGTTTGGGAAAATGCAATGCAGGCTGCTGTGGATATTGATGATTACAATGTTTCCAGAGACACAAGATCCTCACGAGATGCGAAAAATATAATTTCAGAGGCAGAAGATGGAGGGTTTTACCTTGTCAAAAATTCGCCTAGCCGGGAGATACAAGCCCGTTTTGGACAGAGAGTTAGAATTGGTGATGAGGACGACATGATCAACGCGAACATTGCGAGCAAGAATCTTCTCCATGAGAAAAACTCGCTCATCAAGCGTCGTCTCAAGGCTGTCGAGGAGAAGCACAGAAACACCCCCAATCTTCGTCGACCGTCTGACAGAATCGCACATGCCATCTGTACAACGTTGAAAGAGGAAGCCGAAAGAGCTCAAGAATTATATGAACGACTTTCCCGCAAGTCAAGCAGGAGCTCACCATGGTCGTCATTGCGTCCCTATCAGCGATTATGTTTCTCATTGGTCATTAAACACACCCTTAATGATGAACAAACTCGGACGATACAGCAGGGACGCAAGCGGGATGTAACCGATTGGTACGAGGTCCCTGCCACTTAAGAACATATGCTTTATGTAGGCAGGTCGGTGGACTGGAGCCCGACAGGCCGGGAAGCGCATATGTTTTTCTGAACAAGGCAAGTTTATTTGAGCAATTGATGATTTCTTTTGCTAATCATGTGCGATACAGTCGCATAAAGCGATGCCGTATTCAACCGTCATACCGCTCCCAATTTTGAGTACGTATCACGCTATATCGATCCACCGGAGGACATGCCGCCGCACACCGATTTCACTGTGGACCTTGCGCCCTTCCCCAAAGACTTTCTTCCCAGCGGACGCGCCATTTTTAGGACCTGGCCACGACAGGATGCTACAGTCTCCTCTGTCTTAACGCGTACCCCCCGGTGGACCCCAAAACCTATGGGTTATTGCAGAGTATGGGGTTCAGCAGAGGTCCGGGAGGATCGGAGCTACTATGTTGGCACCGGGACCCTCGACATTGGTGCAATATTGAACGAGCTACGCGATTCCCAACGCGTCGAATGCCTACTGTAGAGAAACACCTGTTTCTGAGGATAAAATAGCCCACTGGAAGAGAAAAAGGAGGAAATTCAAAATTCCGGGCAGTCCTTGGACGTGTCAATCCCCAGCTCACTCCGAGTCAGCCGGACTTGGGACCCAACGAGCCGTCGGTATGATGGAATAAAGGAAAGAGGGGAGAGAGATATATAATAGAGTGAGCGTAATAAATGAGGGTCTCGCCGGCCAATCCTTCCAACACGGGTATATGAGTTGAACTTGAACACGCGATCACCTGATCTCTTGATGCGCGAGTGCAGCGGCGCGAGGCGTGGATAATAGGTGGTGGGAGAAAATCCGGGTGGAAACCTAGGCGGTGAAGGATGATGGATGGAATATTGCAATTAGTGAGCTCTGAGGAGAGATAGAGGGAAGGGATGGCTGTTAACGCCCGAGTAGGAGCTCGGCTACAATACCCTAATGGGCATGAGCGACGAGCGTGCCGTTAGGCACTTCCACAACGGCCGAGACTAGGGCAAAGAATTCTGAGGAGACCATTCTGTCTGGAATTTCCCTAGCTATCACCTTAGCAATAGCCTCGCAAAGGGGATTGAACTGGCCTCGTGGCATCCAGACAGCTCGATGCTTGCAGCTGTTTGTTTAAGAATTTACATGGCTGAGGCAACAGCAAAGAAATCTGAGGGGACCATTCTGTCTGGAATTTCGCTGACTATCACCTCAGCACGGTGGCATCGCCAAGGCGATTGAACCGGGCTCGTGGGATCGGATTTGGTGCAAACTTAATTATAAACTTGAGTAGCCTCTAAACACCTCAAAGCCCAAAGTTGGGGGATATTTTTATGAATCCGGTGGCCAACGACGAATAGTTCTCTCTCGAGACCAAATCCATCATGCACATCACCATCAGTCTTGGACTTCTTTAATCCCTTGCTTGAATCCCTTGGAACAATCCCGATCTACATACGCAGGTACATCCACATGCCATCATTTTGGACACAATCTTTTAGGCAGAAGAATCTCGCTGTAATCCGGTAGCGTATGAGTGTAAGTACTCTACTTTTATACCATTCCTCCAAAATTTTAGGACCTTGCCCTAAACTACCGCCTCCCCAGGCTTTCCTTCTGGTTTCCGGCCGCTTTCCACCTGAGATGTGTGCAAGAGTTGCGTTGTACTCCCCGCGAGCGGGGCTCAATATACATTGATCCGCAATATACTATGCGAACCATGGAGGGCATGGCGGGCAGCCGGCGTTTTCGGCGAATGAGCCGGGGAGGTTTGACCCTGGGCCGGGGGGGGTGGGGGCGAGGTTTGGTGGTGAGTCCGTTTCCTCACCTTCCCTCTTTCCATACTCCCTTCTTTCCGGATTCCTTTTTCCCGTCGTTTTTTTGCATAAGCTAACGAGTGGTATGTGAATCCAGATCGCTTCAGCGTCGAAAGCCCATTCGCACACCACCCCGACGGCCACGGGTCCAGATTTGCGCATGGACCAGGACACGGAGGGTCGAACGCGGGGAGCCCGACGTACGCGCATGGGCACGGGTATGCGGATGGGGTTGGGTATGAGAGGAGAGATAGTGTAGGCTCCAGGAGGGAGGGTGAGTCGTCTTTCTCCCGTGTTTCCCGACACTATTTCCTTGTTGCCCCACCCTTTCCCTACCAAATTCCCTTACTTTCTCGTCTACATCGGCTTCCGCTTAACACACCTAACTAAAATTTGACAATGCCTTTTTTACCCGTAGGATTATCATACTCCTACGCCCACTCCACCGCCTCCGCCCCGCCGTACAACTACGCCGGCGAATACGAGTACGACTATGCGGATTCGGAGCACAGTGGGACGAGCGGACCCAGCGTTGGGGGGAGCATTGAGGGGAGCGTGAGTGGTGGGAGCAGGCCGGCGAGTAGTGCGGGGGTTGATGGGGGTGGGGTGAGTTTTCGTTTTCTTGCTCTTGCGATTCCAAAAATAAAGCAGGTAAGGCCGACAAGCGGCAGAGCCCGGTAACGAGAAACTAGCATTGGGAGACATCTATATTCGACCACACCGGGATCATGGCAGCTATCCGTACAGACAAGTGAGGCAAATGGAAGGATCAAATTGATCGCGTCTCTGGCCTTCCTGCGCAAGATTTATGTGTGCGAATGCCTTGAAAAGCAACGGTTGTTCTTTCCCAAACCCGAAATCTCTTATAAGGCACCAAAGTGGGCTCAGATACGCCTGAGAAAAAAAGCAATTGCAATGGTTCAGAACAATGTTATATACTAGCTCACGATGGAGATTCTCTTGAGGCCAAAGTTGGGCAGGCGAATGGAAGTCAAAGCTTGGAGGTAGTAAGTGTGCATGAACGAGATGAGCCAAAGCTTTGTTCCGATGAAGACCGCAGCTTTATTCAAGTGTCAATTTGTTTTCCTCGATGGTTAGTGTCCTATATTCTGATGCTGGCCAGTACAAATGTATTGGCCAAAGGCACTTGAAAAGGCGACCTCATTGACATTTTAGTTGACCTGGGTCGATGAGAATTTGAGCTCGCTATGCAGCTCGCAAGTTGGCCATTTTTAGCGTTTTTGGACCATTTTCGGCGATTTTGGACCAGGATAAATGTCTATCAATACAGGCAAGCCGATATGTTCGGATTTTCAAGTACTTTCATGGTATGTAGACCATTTTTGCATGTCTCATGGTTCCAGAGACAGTGAAACAGGTATGGTATACTTTAAATTGGGCAGAAAACCATGAAAACAGCAGAATTTCATGATGGGATTTTATTTGAAGTGATTTGACCGAGAGTTGAGCTTAGACGACCGCACTGATTATTCTTTTGATAGAGCCGTCACACCTGAAAGGCAATTGCAGCAACCCAATGCACGACGGGATGTGCACTGCGCCGGTGAAGGCGTACAGCTTGCTGCAGTCCGGAATTTTGTTGTGCGGCTCAGTGAATTGGAGCATACACACCGGATTCTAGGTCTCGGATTTGTTTAGGTAGATTGCAGTCTGTAGAAGCCCTCCAAGTTCGGCGGCAGTGTCATCTCGCGCACTCCAGAGGTATGTTTGACCTATACGAGGCACGAGCGTCACTATAGAGTGTCTATCTAGGAGAGACTAGGTTTCACCAGGAATCCCGGGTTCGGAAGTGTAAACTACGTTCAAAACAGGTCAAAAACTAGTCCTTTGGTTACCACGCCATCATAGTAGGCGTCCAGGGTTATTATGTAAGCACCGTTTTGGGAAGTCACATGTGCTGTACATTGACGCGACTTGACGCCTCGTGGCCAGCATAGAGCACACAATTCTTGAAAACAGCGCGTCTCAGATGTCTAGTTGCATTAAAACATGTATCTGGATTTTTTTGGAGTGAATTCTGGTCAGGAACCAGTTTAACCACTCAAATCACGACTTTTATGACCAAAGTCGGCCGAAAAGATGCTACTGCGAGAACGGTCCGCAGAACGGTCCACACAAATTCTGGCATCCATTCAACTCCCTTACAAGCTCTCTGTTTTTCCTCTAATGTCGAAAGTCGCGTCAAACAGCACACAGACGCGTAAAATAAATGACTTATTGGGTCGTGCATCTGCCATCAATCAGTGATAACGCTGAACGCCGCTTATTTTACGCGGTAACTAACAGACTGTAATGAGCGAGGAACGAGCTGGTATCATTCCTCAATAATCACTGAAAATTAGGACTTTCAGATTCGGTGTTCAAACGCCACCCATGCAGGGCGACTGAACCGAACTTCTGGTTCAGGTTTAGGTATTCACTGAGCAAGTTGAACGTGAGCTCAAACGTCGCGATCCGAAGCATGCAAATACCCGATCACTCCGGACGAGGCCTATTATCTGTGACCAGGTACTGGGCCACCTTAGCATTTTTTGGTCCCGATACCAGCCATAATGTCAGGCGGATACAGGTATATGGGCTCTCGAATCAAGGTATGCATCCTATGAATAAGTCAAGATATTTTCTGCGAATTTACGCGATGGTTTCATGGCCTACCGAATTTTTCTTTCGACGGTATCCCAAAATGGCAAAAACGTCCTAGTGGGCCACCCGGCCAAATCATTTGTTCGCACGGGTACTATTCACCCCAGTGCATCCCAAATCGTTCAATGGTTCAAACCAGTTTATTGTGTACACTCAAACCGTAAATATGAGTTGTGGAAGGTAAAAGGAGGTCATCGAACTGCTCTCTGATTCAGATGACGACAAAGCTTCGTCAGATAATAATTTCTGCAAGTTCCTGCGGCCGCGTCAAAATGGCTATGGTGCAGGTCACCTAGTCACTGCTACCAAAATTTAGTGGCCAAATCGGCCGGAGAAAAAAATTTGAATTCAGTGTACCTCTGGAGTGATTTTAGGCGTTCATCTACCTGCTCCCCATAAATTTCTTGCTGCGATAGGGTGGGCAATTGGTCTACGACGGGATCTGCCGGCAGTGTACCCTGTGGAAATATAAACTTCAAGCCAGGAATGAAGTGTGCACTTGAAACATACTCACATCGTCTGCGACAGTGGACCCAACAGGCATCTTGGCCACATCCAGATCCGCCCCGAGAATAGCACCTTCATCCACCAAATCCGACCGATAACGTTTGATATGGCTGCACTCGGTGCATCCGTGCACCATCGCCGCCCCATTGACACCTCAATTAACTCCAATAGTGGTCCGAACTGCCTCCGAGAGCAAACAGGTACTCGGGTGGGCGACACATGAGAAGATATTGTCCTTCCGGTGGAATAAGAGGAGTCTGCGGGAAAAGTGTTCAATGAAGAGTCGCTGGGACTGCCTGTGTGTCAGTTTGCGATCTGATTTCGTCGAGTCATTCATCCAATCTGCGAAGTTGGACCATCCTGCATGGAACCGATTGAGCGCGCTCTCCTGCACAACGGCGATATGTCAATGCGCCGAAACTCGATGCTTTGAGATTCGAATATAGGGTGATGCGATCTCGAGTCTCTGGCGGCGTCGATTCTGGTGGTCTTTGTATGTTATGTGGTCGGGGTAATAGTCGGAACGACAGGAAGGACAATGGGCGATGAATAAGTTCGCTTCAACCTAATGAAAGTGTTGTCGAGGAGCCAGACCGTCTGGGCATTTTCGAAAACAATTTTTGAGCTACTCTAAATTGTCCGCATCGGACGTTTCCGCGTGTCCTGAACAAGTAATTCCACCGTGCTCAATAACCGCGAAGTTAGCCACAAGGGACAACCTGCTCAAGTGAGAGGACATGACGTCGAGGGGGATGTTGCAGGCATCGTAAACGTCCGCATGGTCTGTGTAAGGGCCATCCTCGCCGTCACTGTCATCTGTGGCCGGAGTGACGTCGTTCTGGTGTGTAAGAGAGGCGTAGAGCACCGGATGGGTCTTAGGAAGCTCGCGAAGACCAGCGAGAGCCTTGGGTGACGCAAGGTAAGCATGCAAAAGATTCCAGTTGCCGACGCAGCACATCTTGAATGCTTATTAGGTAGTCAGCTTGCGGTTACTTATCGGAAGACACAAAAGACAGACGTGGGAGATCGTCGCCGAATTTCCAATGTCGTGGATGGCTTGCACTATCCATCTGACAGGCCTGTCGAGCAAGGGCCCGAGCGTCGTGTCAAGTTCCGCCTATTTACGAGCCTCGGGTATGAAGATACACAGGAGCTGTGCCTTCATCTCTCATTGATCCCCTATGTCTATCCGATTCTGTGGGTCAAGGGTTCGCACAATATGATAAATGTAAGGCAGAATGTATGAAAGACAGTATGACGTTCCTGGGCCTGAAATGAACGTGAGGAATGCCATCAGACGTCGCGTATAAGTGGGCCCCTGACCTGAGTATAATTGAATCGGAAAACAATCTGCAGTTGGATAGCGTCCAGTTCAAAATAGAACCCAGTTGCCAGAAGGAATTGAGGAGAACACCGTTTTCCGGCAGCATACAGCAGAATCCATCGCAGTTCAGTGGTAGGCTGGGGTTCTGGGGCAACACTGGTCTCCACAATTTTCCAGTGGCATACAGCGGAGTCCATCGCAGTTCAGTGGCAGGCTGGGGTTCTGGGGCAACACTGGTCTCCACAATTCTCCAGTGGTGTGCACTGGAATCCATTGGGCGAGGTCGGTCTCGTGGGCCGGCGAAAGCCGCTGGTGATCGGTGATCCTATTGGTACACAACGTGAAACAATGTCCATCGACATCTGCCAACGGCCGCCGGTAATCGATAATCACTATATATTAATCACTGGTGGCCAGCGTTGCCTGCCAGCGAACTTTCCAGTGATGGGTGTATTACTCTCAGCCCGTGCATCCGAAATCCACTACCGCCGTTGGAGGCCATCGACCTCAACACTGTTCGGCCATACAATGCATTGCGCCAAAGCCAGCTGCAAGTTCGATATTAATCTGTTTGCGCCACAGCCATTCGAGCCACGTGATGGCTTATTTGGTGTGAGCAAACGAATGGCTCCACACTTACGCGTTCTCCCGTTTTCTTCCACTGAACCCATTGTATACGCATAACTACCACGCAACCACTTATGAAGACCCGAGCTAGGACCCGTGCTCAACACCGAGCCTCGCCAGAAGCCCAGGGAGTAGCGGCCGGCACATCACAGCAGCACTCGGCTACCAGTCCGGACTGGGACATCCGCTCCAACGATTTTGCCTCCACGGGACTGACCTCTTGCCCAGTCTTTACATCCCAGAAGCGGATGGTATTGTCGTCGGATCCTGAGGCAATGTGACTTCCATGTGGCGAGAAGGCAACAGACAGAACATAATCAGTGTGGCCAACCAGGGGTTTGCCAACCTGCTGCCCAGTCTTTACATCCTAGAGGCGGATGGTTCTGTCAGAGGATCCTGAGGCAATGTGACTTCCATCTGGGGAGAAGGCAACAGACTGAACAGCACCAGTGTGGCCAACCAGAGGTTTGCCAACCTGCTGCCCAGTCTTTATATCCCAGAGACGGATGCTTTTGTCAGAGGATCCTGAGGCAATGTGACTGCCATGTGGCGAGAAGGCAAAAGACCGAACCCAACCAGTGTGGCCCACCAGAGGTTCCCCAACCTGCTGCCAGTCTTTACATCCCAGAGGCGGATGGTTTTGTGGTCGGATCCTGAGGCAATGTGACTTCCATCTGGCGAGAAGGCAACAGACCAAACATAATCAGTGTGGCCAATCAGAGGTTCTCCAACCTGGGGCCAAAAATGGGCATTCCACGGCGTGAACAGGCGAAATAGACGAACTAGTGATAAATCCACACCTATATAGCCAGTACTGACCAATTTCAGCCCAACTACAGCGCGATACCCAGCAAAATTTCAGTCAGGACTGGCGATTTAGATTTATTTTTTTGTGCCCGCCGGAGGCTTTAAATGGTCTCCGTGCCAGGGCAAGCAATTCAAGCAGCGTCCGGGACGCGCCAGGTCGATTTCTGCAGCATACCATCAAATCAGTCACCATGAGCTCGGTTGAACCCGGTTTTTGCCAAAAATCAGCCGCGATAGCCAGCGAAATTTCAGTCAGGACTGGCAATTACATGGCGACCTCTCCACTATCGGGCTTGCCTCGGACAGTGAACTTCCTTCTCGCACTTTTTAACTGCAATTCCACCACCCTGCTCTGAGGAGGCAAGGGAGCAAGTCGCCAGCAGAATCGATGAGGATTAAGAGGGGCGAAATCCGTACAGATTTGCGCGAAGATAACAGCACGAGATGCTGAGGAGATGTAGATAGGGTGAACGCAGAATGGGCCACGGTAGAGTGTTGCCGCGATTTGACTTCGCTGCCTTCCACTGAAACTTCCACCTCTCCAGCATATCACGATTTATCCTTCGCTTGCATGTAGTGAGGGAGACGGGGTTGTCTATCGGAACAGGGTTTAAACGACGTTTAAACTGTGATTAGTCGGATGTTCGAAGTTGGTAATGTAAGAAAACGACATTACCTAACATTCCTAGCACTGGCTTGGCTAAAATTGAATCCCCATTCCCAAAAACGAAACATGCCGAATATCGACGGACTAACCCTGGTTTGCCATCACAAAAGCCTTGACACCGTAAAATTGGACGAGAACCTCAAAACATGTTCAGTTTCCGCCAAGTTTCATGTGACATTTATCTTTGCTGGCAAGGTGGTCAATCCATCTTCATGTGTGAGTACCCTGAGTCACCAGTTTAAAATTTATCCACGTGCAATCTGTACTATACTCATTCGTGCTCATAGGATTTCTGACGACCCCACACTTGAAAAGGTGGCAGGGAGTTTGTTAATGAGGGGAAGTCGAGGCTGGTTGCTCGGGATGGAGTAGTCGTCGTTGTGATCGAAAGACAGTCAAATATGTAGAAGCAGAAGCTGCACTTCAGTTAGCGACAGATTGCGTGCACACTGGCCGAGTTCACAGCATTCATTTCAGGCAGATTAACCCCCAGCGAGGCAAGATGCACAATATTTTCCTTGTTTGGCTCTGAAGCCACAATTTTACCTGTTTGAGTCGCAGGAGTGGAATTCCTACCGATTTTTTGAGTGGATCAAACCGACCGAGTTTCCAGTATGCATAAATTTGAGGGAAATTAACCCCGAATTAACCCCGCCGAATCAAGCTTCATAATATTTTGTTTGTTTGGCCCTGAAGCCACAATTTTACCTGTTCAAGTCGCAGGAGTGGATTTCCCACCGATTCTTTGAGTGAATCAACGACATGCACACCGGGTGAGTTTCCAGTATAAATTTTAGGGAAATTGTCACCCGCCGAAGCAAGCTTCACAATATTTTGCTTGTTTGGCCCTGAAGCCACAATTTTACCTGCTCGAGTCGCAGGAGTGGAATGGCCACAGATGTTTTGGCCGAATCAACGGCATGAACACTGACAGGGTTTCCAGCATAAATTTTAGGCAAATTAACCTCCGCCGAAGCAAGTTGCGCAACAATATTTCCGGTGTTTGGCCCTGCTTGCCCACAATTTTGCATCTTCAAGGGGCAGGAGTGGAATGCCCATCGATGTTTTGGCCGAATCAACGGCGTGAACATCGGGAGGGTTTCCAGCATAAACTGCAGCGAAATTAACTGCCGCCGAAGCAAGTTGCACAATATTTTCTGTGTTTGGCCCTAGCATTGTGTCGCGCGCACCACTTACTTTGCTCCGCCATGTAGCACGACGCGTTCGTCCACTTCTTTGCTCTTGCCTTGATAATTGGAAGGGCCTTCACCGTTGTCAGTGGTCTCAATTCCGCCCTGACTGACTTTCCGAGAGGGATCTATACACACATTGTTCTTGCTGCGATGAGCAATATCAGCTTTAAAAGTGTGTGTCAGTCGGACACAGCTGGCGCATCTCTCCACCAGCGTATAGAGTAAAGCCAGACGTCTTCCGGAGCGCCGGTCCTGGAGTTTCACTCGAGTAGTTTCGGAAAATTCAATCGGCGTAGGTGCAGTACTGTTGTATTCTTTTTCACTGATGAGAAGTCTATTACCCAAGGGGGGCATTTTGGCTAGTAAAGTAGCTCCTTGTTCATTGCGAGCTCCATTGGCTTCTAGCCACCTTAGCATATTTTCTGACAGGTTATGGGCCCCGAGCTCTAGTGCCGAGAGTCGCTGTCTCAGCCTGCCTGTGGAACTTCACCATCCACTCCTTACTTCTTTCGCTCATCCTGATCTACACCACCTCTCCAATCCACCTCGACTCTTTGCTGCTAGAGGTCACGGAACTCTCCATATCGGGCGTGGCAGTGCCACGGTCACATCTACATGGGTCTACGAATGCGCCTACCATGGTGTACATGGGTCTACATGATGTAGACGTATGTAGGCGGACGTACGCCAACGGCGGACCGGGTCGCCCCATGTGCCTACGTGGGGTAGTCAGATGTAGTCTAATCGATTTGCGTACTGCTTGGTCTACACACGTAGCCGCACCCTAGGACTACATGCGGCCGGAACGCAGTGAGGGAAACGAAGAGGTTTCTTTTCGGTCCGGTTTCTCTTCATTCAAGACTTTAATATCAGCCTCATTCTGGAGAAAGAAAATGCCTGTAGCTCCCTGAGTATGTATCTGCCCAGACAGGAGCCGATGACTGAGTGGCGGATCGGTGATTGCCTGCTGTTCGATGAGCTTGAGAATGGCTGGCGAGATTGACGAACTGACGAATTGGTTCAAGGTGTCACGCGTCACACCCCCTGCCGAATTGAACGAAAAAGTACAGTATAGTCCAGTAGACGAAAAGCATTGCCGAGTCAAGTCGATGGGAATCTTTAGATCTCTTTTTCGCGCCTTTACTTTTTCACACATTGACGAGGTGGTACAACCATGCCGTACTTGGTGTATACGGGTGAGATCGGGGAGACCCCAGTGGTAAAATATCCGATCAGGTAACGAGATTTCTGTGACCGCGGCGGAGGCGGTCACAAACCTTGGTGACCGCATTGAGACCCAGGATACATAGGGGTATTTCCTTATTCAATTCTTGTATCTGCCCATACCATTGCTATATTTCTTTGCGCTACCTCATTCACCCTCGCGCGCTACCTCGCCCAATGGACGACTCAGATGCTGTCATTGATCCGGCGCTTCTCGAAGAAGCGAGCGAGAACGACAGGGTGGGTCCCACGACCAATGGGGCTATTGCCTCTTCAAGTACTGCTACATCGCCGCGTCCACCGCCAGCTCCACGACCTCGTAGGTTCAGCAAAGAAGACATAGAGTCATGGCCAGCTTCTAGCTACGCGCCCCGACGCGATGCGAACGAGTCGCGCGCCGAGTACGAGCAGCGGCTGTAAGTATTTCACATTACTTCCGCGCTGCCTCGCTTTCTAATTCGTTTTATAGAACACTTGTAACGCGCAAGGCCCCTCTTTCGGAATCATGCAGCAAGCTTTCTATCAAGATACCGAAGACTGCGACCCTTGAGAGGCTTCGCAACGAGCTTGCAAAGTATTGGTGTGTCGTGACCTTCTCTTTTGTGCCCATATTCTAACCTCACTCATTTCTAGGTTTACCCAAGCATCCAGCCGCCTGACAGTCACGTCCCATACTCATGCTACATCTGCGCCGTCTCGCCAGCATCCAGACGACACGCTGAATTTCTATCCCCCTGCTGAGCCGCTACACTTTGCACCGCCGCGTGGAATCCTGCCCACTCTGTCCTCCACCGCCCGCGGAGAGTTCCGTGGAACTGTGCCTCTATTCCACGTTGCGACCGACGCATCAAGACGCTCTCGGTCGTCGCAGGGCATCCCTAGCTCAGTCCACCGCAGCGGAAAGCTAACACAAGACCAAAGGCAGGCAGCGAACGAGGTCGCTCCGCCGCAGTCCAGACCTCGCCCGTCTGCGTCTGCTACCTCGGGTCCCTCTCGCTCTTCAAACTCAGACGCGTCCATAGCAGGTCCCTCGCGCTCTGCGAGCTCTCCATCCCCGCCTCCCGCCCCACTACGGCGTCCATCCCGCGCGCGCATCCAGCGCATTGCATCCAGCGATGAAGATGAGGAACACGAGGAGGAAGAAGATGGCGATGCCGACGAACTGATTAAGCAATATGGAGTGGAAGGAGCCAATGCCGAAGAGCTTCTTGGCTACGATGATGAAGACGACGAGGGTGAGGGTGACGATGACGATGAGGAAGTGGTTGCGAGCGATGAGGAGGAGGCAGCTGCAAGCGACGAAGAGGCGTCACATACCGCATTCAAGCAAACAACCCGTGTACAGGCTGTGCGTCGTGCTGAAGGCAACCGGCGTATTGGTGGGATTAGAACACAGAAGGCCGTCGTAAAGGACTTTAACGTGAGTACATTCGTTTCCTACTCATATTCGCCGAGCGCTGACGGGAATCTTGATGTAGGAATGGCAAGCCATGGCACTCAAGCAGGGCGAGATAAAGGACAAGATCATTGATGAGCACGCAATCCTCCTTTACATCGAATATTCTGCGGAGCGCGAGAAGAAGACACGGCGGGGAGTGCCTATTCCCGGTTCGCGGCTTGGGGCGGTATATATCTTCTTTTAATTTTTCCTGCAGTCTCATTCGGTGTCTAGTCGCAGCTTAAGAAACTGTTCTTTGGGGTCCTCCGCATACGCAAACCACAAGATGCGGCTGATCCGGGCCTAGCTCAGCGCCGACCCGCAACAACATTCATCGTGTGGGAAGCCCTCAAGAATCGGATGGATGAGGCACTGCAGCGTGCGCGGAAGTGAGTGCATTTTTTTTGCTTTGAGTTCTCTGGCCCTCTTGCTTATTATATCAGTGGGCTCGACGAAGCCGATGATGCACCAGACATTCGAGCGAATACTTTCCTGGCTGAGGTAACCGATGAACAACTCCAGCAGATTGGTTACGGGTTTTTAGGCCATCGCCAGTGTAAGCCCAAATTTCCTTTAGAAGCAATGAAATACTCACTGGTCTACAGTGCGTCTTGTGGTGTTCGGTCATCTTGCATGGAGCGCTCAGCACGCTTCTGGCAACCGTGGCGACGATTTCCGGGCACTCAAGCTCGCCGAACTGCAGCCTTATGGAATGACACATCCGGATGGCCGTACTTCGGTCTTCACTGTTCTTGGACTGCAGGGCGAGGAGAAGGCCGGCAAGCGCGGAATGCGTACGGTCTGTTTTGCCTTGCTCATGCTATGTATGCTATCCTGATATCATCTTAGATTATTAATCCTTCCTACTCGGCATTTGTCGCCAACAAAAATCCGGAGGTCTGTCCCCTCGGGGCGTTTGCATTTTACCACCATTACATCCACGATGTGATGGATGTAACGTCGAAGCTCAAAATTGACTGGTCTATTAATAAGAGCTGGCGCCAAGTGAGTGGATTTTCTGGTCCTTCGCAATCGTGCCTAATTCAACGTCAGATCCGCGTCCTCCATGGCCCCAAGTCGCCGAACACACCCTACAACGAGCAGAACTTGTACAATTTGTACTGCAGAGCATTTGTACATGCAGGCTTTAGTTCACGCATGAAGGCCCATCTCCCCCGCCATCTCTTGGGGTACAAGCAAGAGAAAATGGGGTGTGTTGCGTCGCTTCATACTCGATTCTTTCTAATTGTTCGAAGTGTCGATAAGGCTGATACATCGAAGCTTGGATGGGTACGTGGTGCGACATATTTCGACACGTATGCACCGGCGCTTCCCAAGAAGGTAAATCAATTTCGTCCTGCTAATTTGGCACTCACCTCTGCGCAGGCAATTCTCGGAGCGGCAGGGTTCAAGGTTGAAGAGACGTATGATCCCGTATGGACGCGGGTCCATGTCCCACAGCAATTCCTTCAGCTCATTTGCCCCAAGGCTGAGAGTATCCGGGACGAGATCGCAAGTTCGTGCGATAACTGTCACTGCTCCGAACTCATTGCTGATTCATTTTACAGATCGAGCAAATCTCTCTGGAGCTTTCAACTACTGGCAGATGGTAATTGACCTACGCCCTTACGCATTTCAGGTAAATTTTGAGGCTCTCTTGCGCCAAAACATCTGTTTGACGTTCCTCTAGTGCGCGGCTGCAATATTCCAAAAATGTCCGAAATCCGCCCTCTTCCGGCTCCCAGCATTCTCCGACACTGACGTTCGGAACTGGATGCAGTCCACCTTCCCATCCGAGCTTTCCTTGCTCCAGGCGAAGGAAGGTAGCCCAGCCGACCTTCTTCTGATCCAGAATGCGGTTTTGCGCAAGGCCCTCGAGGACTTGTACAAGCTTGCAAACATCGGCGACGCCAAACTCACAAAGCTGACAGAAATTCTTGAGCGTCGGACCGCAGTCCTTTCCCCTGCACAAGGCTTCTCAACGGCGTCCTACCACCAAAATGGTTAGTACTCTAGTAATCGTGATGAAACAGAATGAATATACTTACATTTGAATCATTGCAGCTCTCGCTTTTTCCTCATCTCCCGCAACACCGCCGAGAACGTCGAGCACTCCCTCCGCGCCAATCTTGCTCCACTTCAACGAGCAGATGGAAGAAACCGGCACATACGAGTCGTCGGCCGCCGACGGGACCCCCTCCATTCGCGCCTTCGTTAATGAAAGCCCGAGGTCCCCAGATGAACAGCGCACTCCAACGCAAGTCGACCTTGTTTTGCCTCCAACGGAAGCGTTCTACAAGCCAGGTAAGTTCTTGAAAGCACTCCGCCTATGCTGTAAAAATAACGGCTTGATAGGTGGGCCCAGGGGGATAGTTCCACCTCTCTTCGGCCAGAAATCCGCGCGGTGGCCCGACGTTTTTGCATTCATCAAGCAACCCAAATTTTGCTGGGCTGTATGGGGGCCAAAGTCTGTCGATCGCTATTCCACTGTGCAGGAAATTTGGACGTCGTGGATCGACGGTGAAGCCGTGTGCAATTCTGCCGGCGTTCAAACAGGCAAGAAACCTCCCATCAAATTGGTTGAGCAGTACCTCCAGAATAAGTGGCGTACCCCAGATGACCAGAAGGTAATGATCATCTTTTTCGATTCATAAGTTTGATGTTAGCTGATCTAACACTACAGGAACGCGGTACTGTCGCCCAACACTGGGGAAGGTACCGTGAGATACCTGAGTGGATTGAGCGCGAATCCAGTCGGCGCACAGTTTCGCCTCTGGTCATTGTTTCGGAGCTTGAGGCAATGCGGGTTGTTGGTGATCAGATTAAGGGTATGAATTGGTTGCGACAAGAGACTGCAACACTCCGAAAGCAGGCGGCGAAAGCCGTGCAGCCGGTGCGTACCGTTCAATTTTAAATCAATGGTTTTCTAATCTTGGGCAGGTTGATGCTACCGGCACCGCGACTTTGTCCATGGCCTCTACCAATTCCACCCCGCCCTTACCGACGAGCGGCTCTATGCAAAGCGAGAATCCCGTTGCTTTAGCTCCAGCTTTCGAGGAAGACGTGACCAAACGGAAGCGGGCTCCTGCAGCAGACCCTCGGCGAACGAAAAAGGTGAAAAAATGATTCAGGTGTACACTATTCTAGCGTTGTACCATGTTCGCTCCGGCGGTATTATTGTTTTGTAATTTTACTTAATATCACAGCTATTTGACTTTCGCCATCCCGTCTTGCCCGATCAACTAGAAACCTTGAATGGTAAGACAGGAGTTTTCTCCTCTCGTATCTCTTACTTCCCTCATCTCGACATGGGTGTTACTGGACTATGGGAAGTGAGTGCTCTGAAAGTATCTTGGATTGTGACTCGGTCCTGATTTTATCACAGCTGTTGAAAGGCGCTGCTGAAACACGCTCGCTTCTGAACCTGTCAACCAACGAGGGCTTCATGACCAACAGTCGCGGGCTGAGGACATTGATTGTGGGGATCGATATCAGGTAAGATCTGGCTCCTTGTTTCGTTCGAAGTTTTATTAACCAGCATTCATTCTCTAGTATCCAGATTGAGGCATGCCTAAAAGCTCACTCTGGAAACGAGACTGCTGCATTGAAATCTTTGTTTTACAAGTGCTGCAACCTTCAGCACGCTCCGGTCACCGTACTTTCTGTATTTGATGGTCCTGATCGTCCGAGAGATAAACGGGGCATTCGACGCATCAGAAATAATCCGCACCATCTCACTGCTCTCTTGAAACAATTATTAACTTCATTCGGCTATTATTATTATACGGTATGAATTTTAGTTATACCTCCTGGGCTTTGACATTGGCATTGATAATATTAACGCAGGCGCCCGGAGAGGCGGAGGCGGAGCTTGCCCAACTCAACAAGTTGGGCTTTATCGATGTTGTGATTACAGAGGACAGTGATGCACTGGCATTTGGAGCTACGTGTGTTCTGCGCACTTCGGGGTTCGTCCATTTCATTCATGGGCTGTCTGGCGGGTTTAAATACAGAGTCTAACATTTTGATTAGTCCGTACGTGACCGACCCTGCGAAAATATACACCTCGGCCTCAATTGCGTCCCATCCGGTATATCTCGACGAAGACGGCCTCCTGCTTTTTGCCTTACTCGTAGGTGGTGATTATGACCGTGGAATATCTCAGTGTGGTCACAAAATTGCGCATGGTCTGGCCCGCTGCGGGTTTGGACGCGAATTGCGTCAGATCCTGACGACTTCAGACCATGCTGATAAGCTGGAGAATACTTTGACTGCATGGCGAACTGCACTCAAAAGGGAATTGATCACTAATTCATCCGGCTTTCTCGATAAGCGTCACCCCAAATTAGCTGATAATATCAACGGAGACTTCCCCAATCTCGATATTATCAAGCTCTACACAAACCCACTGACATCGTGGTCATCCTCTTTTGCTGGCGCTCCACCTGATCCGTCTTTGTGGATTCCACGCGAGCCCGTCGTTCATGAAGTGGCTGCCTTTTGCGTCGCGCACTTTGGATGGCAGGAAGTCATTCTGGACCGTTTAAAATCCAATTTCTGGCCCGGGGTTGCTCTCCGAATGATTTACTCGGTATGTGTTTCAACCCGAGAAGCTTCCGCTACAACACTAATGCTTCACGCAGAGATATTTGATATATGATAGGGCGAGAAAACTACTCGCAACACCGGAAACCAATGCAACACTTCTGAAAATCGTCAGCCGACAGAATAACAAGGATTCCTACTCCTCAGTACCATTGGATCTATTCCGAGTCCGAATCTCGACCGAAAATTTCATTCGCAAGGCTGGACATCAACCGAATGGATCCAACAATTATATTCTCGTAACTGTCCCTCGAAATATCCTTGCTATCGCCACAAGAGACCTTTCATTGCAATCAACAAATGTCAGTCTGTCCGTTGCATTAAATCTATATTCACTGAGTTTCTCTGGGCCCAGGCGGTTGAGATACTATCTGATGACGAGTCAGACAAAGAGAACACATCGGGCGCATCTGAGGATCAACTGGATTTGGTCGTTGATTTGACAGACGTCGACGAAACCGAATTAGAGGAAGCACATCGGCGCCTGAGTGGACAAGGAGTTATTGACCTCACATAATTGTATTCTTATACCTTACTACAATCATGAATCTTGCCTGGTAGAGCTCGGATTGCATGTAGCTAGAGCTTGAGGCGTCTGAACCTTACTAACTTTGAGCTCCTTTTCTTGAATTACACTCACGTGAAATACTCTGAGCCGGCGGCCGATAACGGATTGTTTCAAGCCCTCCTTAACATTTACTGCGTAGTGTACATTGAGGCAACTGTAGGCGGAGTAACTTGTGCTTTGCCGCATTTGTGCTGGTCAAATTCAAACTAAACTCTTAAAAACAAAGGGGAATTCTTCCGCTCATGAAGGGTATGGGGAGTAGGCAGAGAGCATGATATGTGCTTGCTAGGATTCTGCTCTGAGCTGCCAACAGCAGTGGCGGCCTGGGCACATTGATTCTGGAAGCGAAGCATAATGAAACTCTGCCCTGAAAATAATGGCCTATCAATTCCACAAGTCATTCTCTTCGTGGCAATGCGCGACATGACGTACCCATTCCACCTCTGAACGAGGAACGGACGAAAATAGCTAGAAATACGGAAAAGAAATATTACAAAACTCGACTCGCCGGTGGTTAAGTTTTCTGTGGGTCTCTCGGGGAAGTCATTTTATGACCGCGACCCAAATCGAACCAAAAATTCTGTACCCATTCTACTCTTGAACGAGGACGAAGCAAAATATTCCCGAGTAGTCAAAACTGGCCAAATACAGAAATAACTGGTTGAATTGTTCTAAACATACTCAGATTGGCAAGATTCGGCTGCCGTTCCACATGAAACCTGACTATCCCGACACACGAACCCGACATTATGGGGAATTTTCAAGGCCGCCGTGCCTCAGATTGCAAAAGACAAAATCACAAATCACGTGTTCAGTTGATTTCTATACCGTACTATTAGTATTTTGTTTCGTGCTCATTCAGAAGTGGAATGGGTACAGATTTCTCGGTAGAATAAGCTTTGTAGGGGTTTCATGAGTCCTCTGGGAGACCAACACAAAATTTAACCCCCGGCGAAGCAAGTGGTGTAATATTTTTTGTGGTTGGGCAGTTCTGACTCCTCGGGAGTATTTTGCTTCTCCTATTTAGTTTTTGACAACTCTTTTTGAGACCGTCTCCGCCCAAGGAACTGTATATATGGCATCAAAGTACTTGTAAATGCAACCTTGTCCATATTTTACTTCACCCAAATTGCTGGTGATTTGAGCTCGTAATAGTCAAAGTTACTACTTTGGGCCATTTTAGCAATCTTGCCCAATTTTTGGCCAAAATGACTAGTGAGCCCCGTTACGAGCTCAAATCACCTGCAACTTTGGTCGTCGTGGTCTGTGCAGTCAGACGCTATAATGAGCTTGAACACAGTACTACTAGAAACACTGATAGTACCTTTCATTCAAGCACCAGAAGCCCTCTTCAGTACAGGTGTATTTTGACAGTGAGCAATAATGATTCTTAGCAGGATCATTGACTTGCCTTCTCGAAGCTAGATTGACGGGATCTGAGGATATTAATGTTAATGTTGCTCACGCCGTCAAACTTTAATCCAACGTCACGGCATCACGGACTGCGTTCAACTCTTCCACCCCGGAATACTCGTCCGCGCAGCGGCGCGTACTTGATAATGTTGCGCCAAATCAAAGCCAACAAAAAACTTGACCAATTATTTTGACATCGGAAAGCGTTCTAGATGCGAGAACAGGATTAGAAGAGTTGAATGAGACCAAAAACAACCTATTTCCACGAGCCGAATGTTCAGAAATGGACATTTAGTTGTTGGGACTCCAAAATTTTGGCCATAGCCCTATATTGGCTCCGAAAATCACGGAAAAATATGCAATCGACAGCTCTCGAGGAACTGAGTCTGCATCCGCTAAGATCGTGAAATTCAACGAGCCGTTCTCTTATAAATTATTCTACAAGTTTCGCATTTTTCGAGCCCCATCTGACTAAATTTTCCGAAAAAGGTAGGCACGGTTGATCCGCCAATGGGTGTTTTTTTTTTTTCCAACCAATTTGGAAACCCTTAGGACCTGGCGGATCAACCGTGCCTACCTTTTTCGGAAAATTTAGTCAGATGGGGCTCGAAAAATGCGAAACTTGTAGAATAATTTATAAGAGAACGGCTCGTTGAATTTTCACGATCTTAGCGGATTCAGACTCAGTTTTTTGTTACGACGGAGTTTTAGGTATTACGGAGAGCAGAGAATACCGATAGTGAATGTGACCCATACGTCCAATATGTAACTCTTAGGGATATTCACTTGATATTCTACCTGCCAATGTGTACACTAGATTTGAAGGAGGAGCCATATCAACTATCCCGGTATTCTATGACCTTCGTAATGCCCGCAAGTGCATCATATCAAAAATTTAGGTCGATAGGATCACTATCGCCAATGTGAGACGTGTTCTAAAGCCGTACACCCGAAAATACCGAAATACGATCAATGAATTTGCTCCGAGGTGCTTAAAGAAAATCCTTAGACACCATGCTCGGGAGAAGATCACCCGTTTTGAGGACAAAGGCAGATGCACACAGCGATTGGGCTGATAGCGGAGTTTGAATTTCTTTAGAGGCTTTTGTTCTGGGTTCTCGTTTGGCCTTGAGTGAAATTCAACCACACAGAAGTGTTCTGCTGTTAAAAAAAGGCATATTCCTCTGTTCAGCTTCGTGGGAATCAAGAGGGGAGGGGAGGAAAAGGATACCAGCTTTATACCACAATTGATCGCTGTGATCGCTTACTGTCTCGGCCGATCATGGTACCCGGCAAAAATTGAACCTCCGTTGTCAGCCCAATTACCTTCTCCGAGATGTACCAGTCTGTAAACACCGAAGCGCTTGCCGCATATTTTCGGTAATTGTTTACAGACTGGTAACGAGTCTAGATGCGATCACTGCGGGGTAACGGAGTCAATGAGCCACATACTGACCAAGTGCGAGGAGCCGGGATAGGAACTGGCCTGGGAAATGGCCAGCGAAGTCTGGAAGAATAAGACAGGCATGGAGATGAAACCAACTATGGGAGAGAAAATGGCGTGTGGCCTGATCAAGCGAGGCAGAGCTGCGCATCAATTGAATTGAGAAATTGTGCACGAGCCCTTTACAAGGGCATGGCACACGTAAAAATGATCGGACTTTAATTCCGACTCGCTGGCCAGCAAAATTCTGAGTAGGTTTTCCCCCAGAGCTTTGAGTTTGAGGCAGTATTAAGCGAGCTATGCTCACCCCAAGTCAGCATTTTGAAACGCGTGACCTCAATGGCTCGGGACGGCGGCGCATCAATTGAATGGAACAAATTGGGCGAGGGGCGGGGAGGCGGTGCATCAATTGGATGGAACAATTCCGCGAGGGGCGGGCTTGGGAGGCGGCGCATCAATTGAATTGAGCAAATTGTGCGCGAGCCCTTTACAAGGGCATGGCTCGGGGACGGCGGCAGTTAAAAGCGAATACCACAACTGCTTTGTGTTAGGCCTCAAGAATCTACTCAGGCAAATATGACCCCCGCTACAGGCGCAGAGATGTGGAAACAGTACCTTGAGCCGCTGAAGGCAAGGGGAATTCGATTGGGTAGCCCAGTGCCATCCGGGTCAGCATGTTCCATGACAATCATATATATATTCTGCGCGAGGCAGGTCAGCAATTTAAATTACTCATTGCGTATGTTCATCAGTCTGGCAATTTGGACCAGGGTCCATTTCGCGGATGACGCGAGACTTACACTGTTCCATAGAACGAACGTACTTGATGCGTTGCACCAGGGTTTCCAGATCAGTCACTTGTATCGCCCCCGGATCAGTTTAGTTCTTTTTCAACCTTTGCTCTCGGGGAGCTCGGAGCAATAATTTGAACATCGCAGCCTGATCATAATAACGAACATCCGAAGGGCGTATTTATTCATAGTGTGGCGTGTAGCCAATGGGCTGTGCAATATTATTATTAATATCGGTCCAGTCGGTTATGCTAAATTACGGTACAGTCCCCGTGCCCCGTGCCAAGTCACTAGCGAATTCTTTTCCACGCTCAGAATTATGGGAGTAGCCCTACTCAATACATAATTTTATATATGACTGGTCAAAAAAGATGCGTGTCGGGATGTCGAACGCAGCGTCAAACAAACTTCAGACACACGTCCTCGCAATCGGGGGAAAGGGCCCGCAGCCCCTTGCCACGGCGTTTCTCTTCCCCATCCACGAAATCGTGCCCGCCTCTCATTGCACCAAGCTCTCGGACTTTCCCGCTGCACCCCACACCTTATCGTCCCCACCAAACTGTGCGACGCTCCCTCCGTGCCAGCGTTTGCTATCACGCGTTTATGTACGCCCACCGCCCAGATGACACTCTCGCGGCCCTCCTCTCTTTTGCTCCCGAGATCCTTGCCGACCTGGTATCTAGCTGTTGAGATTACGTGAGAAAGTGAGATAAGATAGTGAGTTTGCGATAGCACTGAGAATATTAGAGTGGCTTGCTTTAGGGCAAACAGATGCCCCAGCAGCAGTTTATTACCAGCTTATATACCTACAAGTTTATCTAGAATATTCTACTAGTAACTACTGCATGAGTCTGTAAAAGGAAATAGAAGTACTAGAAAGTTCGGGTAAAGCTGAGTTGCTACAGGCGTATTCCAACACTCTCCCTCAACGAGGCTATGCCGGATCCTGATCTCCAAAAGTAAGTAACAAATATTTTGCCCATGATTGCCTTGTGCTTGACAGCTCCAGATGCTGTGGACTGGCTCCCTTGCCCTGCACCGTAATATCCTACTGCCGCAGCACGCTAAATCACTGCATAAAAAATTAATTCGGGGTTGTTGTGCGTGCCTAGAAGGCATAATCATCCGATTCATAGTCGGAATCGTCGTCGTAAGCGGGGTGAGCGTGGGTTTCATCATTATGCTGCTCATCAGTAGGCTGAGACGGGCAGACTCGGGCAATATGGCCTTTGCCGTTGCACCTGTTGCATATGGCATTTTTCCATGATGCCATCGGTGCGGATGAAGTCGGAGCGGGAGCAGGAGGAGCGTGGGAACGCTGCTTCGGGTAGTGCGTGGCTGTGCGCGAAGAAGCTGTCAAAGCAACCGATTCATCGGCGCGCTTATCGCGGCAGGTTTGTTCCGTAAGAATACTCGAAATAATGGTCTTCGAGTCAGGAACTGCGGTGACGGAGAGAATGGCTTGGACAAATGAATCATAGCTGTCAGGTAGCGAGCCGAGTAGTGCAACAGCAAAATCTGCATCTCCAACCTTTTGTCCGAGAGCTCTAAGCTCTCCCTGGAACTGGCGCATCTGTTGGATGTGATCCTGCAGTGGCACTTCGTTGGGTGCGCGTGTGCCGTAGAATTTGCGGCGTGCGAGAATGAGTCCCATGTGACCTTTAAGTTCAAATAAGTGTGAGAGCATATCCCAAGCACTACGAGCTGTGGTCTCTCCCTCAATGCTGTGAATCACATTGGGAGATACACGGAGGCGGATAATGGTGAGTGCGCGACGGTCGTCCTTCTTCCATTTCGCCTTTTCCTTGGCGTCAGCATCGGCGGCCGGGCCGGAAACATCAGGATCGACGTGATCATCGAGTCCTGTATCCGTGAGAATGTCCACCATCATTATTTTCCATGAGCGATAATTTTCGCTGCCCTGGAGAGGCTCGATGCGGTACGGGCCATAGGTGGTGGAGTTGTCATTGGTCATTGTGATGGGAAGGGATGTACGATTGCCGGGTTATCGGTGGCAAGAACCGGGATCTGTTTGTGTTGAGATTATGTGAGAAAGTGAGATAAGATAATGAGTTTGCGATAGCACTGAGAATATTAGAGTGGCTTGCTTTAGGGCAAACAGATGCCCCAGTCCCGAAGAAAGGCCAAATGAGTGCAAATATTGATTTATCCCCTTGTCTTTTTTCTGTTCTTCGTGCAAAAGTGGAATGAGTACAAATTTTAAGCTGGAATCATGTTCCCCATGAGTCAATAAGCCTGCTGGGACGTTTATAGGAAATTTAACCTCTGGCAACTGCTGTTGTACAATATTTTTTGAATTTTCCAATTCTCGGCTCATTCGTTGGGGAATAAGAATGCGGGGAAGGAAGGACATCGGTCAGTCACTCGTTTGAGTGTTCATTACGCCGTGAATGTAAACCTTATTTAGGTACCATAAATCAAGTTCGAAATCTGGAAAGTCAGCGCCATTTGGGGATCAAAGCTAGCCAAAACTGGACTGCACATGTATTATTAAATCTGGTCCCGATGAAGTGTAAGAAACTTCGAATGGAAGACGCGTCAGGCAAGATGGGGCGTGAAAACAGAATGAGTACCTTCTCATTCGGACGCCGAATCCAACCTGTTCCGCTGCCTTCTGAGGTCTGCGTTATCCAAGTAACGCAGCGGGTAAGCCACATCATATCTGATTTGTATACTTACCAGGAATCCATTTGCAAGGCAGATAACTGGAAGGTACAACTACGGAGAAAAGATAGTGATGTTTCAAGGAACGGGCCTAGCTGACGATGTGGCAGGTCTAGATCAGGAGGCAAGGTTCCAACAGCAAAAGCTGAACCAGAAGAGGGAAGTGCAGTCTCTTTAACAAATGCCTGGTTCCTCTCATCAACAATCAATTTTGAACCCCATGCCTCACAATGTATTTTGGCAAGTGTTCTGCAGGGATAAGGGAGCCATTTTGAACCATGTGCCTCACAAGGCCATTTTGAACCCCGTGCCTCACAATGGAACCCACGTTCAATGTGGACCACAGCGTCTTCAAACTCAGCCGCCCCCTGCACGCAGGATTCCCAAAAAGTTGCAAATCCTCGTTGGACGATAAGTTCAACCTCGCATCTCAGTGCATTGTAATGTATTTCGGCTGGGTTCAGCACTGGGTATGCAGGCGCCAAAATATTACAGTCCTGCATCAGCAGAAGCTGGGCATGCAGGACTCAAAATATCTTGGCCTATAGGGTCATTGCGAACATTTATCTCGCTTTAGATTCCTCCCAGAGCCACTATTGTGTTTTCCATTCATTTTGTGGCCTTGTATTTAAGCCATTATTATTCATTTTGAAATGTGTGCTTCAAGGGCCTTGTATTAAATCCATTATTGTATTTTCCATTCATTTTGAAACACGTGCTTCAATTGCCTTGTATTTAAGCCATTATTATTCATTTTGAAATGTGTGCTTCAAGTGCCTTGTATTGAATCCATTATTGTATTTTCCATTCATTTTGAAACACGTGCTTCAATGAACTTGCAGTTAAAACGCGACTGTTTCAATTCCACAGCAGTCCCAGGGATACTTTATGAGGTGCGGCCCGCCCATCTGGACAGCCAGGGTCATTGCGAACATTTCTCCCGCTTTAGACTCCGCCCAGAGCCATTATTGCGTTTCCGCAAGGCATTCATTTTTGAAACAAGTGCTTCAATGGCCTTGTATTTAAGCCATTATTGTGGTTTCCATTCATTTTGAAACACGTGCTTCAAGGGCCTTGTATTTAAGCCATTATTGTGCTTTTCATTCATGCTCAAAGCAGAAATCAATTTGTCCCCTTCGTCCGACTGCCAGCTGCACACAAGATAGGCAAGTGTTGGATGATGACATGATGTGGTGCACTATTTCGATTGTTTCCAGCTCCAAGCAGTGATACTTGAAATACGCCATGACTTGTCCGAACTCCGGACACGACCTCGAACGGTATAAACATCGGTCCTCTTTTACACCTTCTGAAGTGCAAAATTGGGGGGTATGTTTTTTTTTTCCGACCTCGCGGTCGGACTAACCGGCATGAGATTCAGTTCCTTGTCAACAAATCCCCCGGCTATTTCATATACGCTTCCACAGTCATCAGATTTGTTGATATCGGCCAACGGAGTCTAGCAGTGCTCCTCTGCATCCGGCAACACTGCCACTAGCCGCTATGTCACACTCATCGGATTGCCATCAGGGCTGCGGCATCCGGTGGCTCATTGCCTACGGGTCTCCTATTTGTCTATCTGGGGCCCACTGGCACTAAAGCATACTAATTGTTCTGGTATTCGTTTTAATTGTTCATCTCCTCCCAATAATCTCAAACTCGTACATAGCCTGCTACCGCACCTCAAGTCTGATTCTTCTGCCGCCAAGTAAGCTCCAAATGAATCACATATCACACCTTCCCAGCGCATTCCTCCTCGGCGATGGGCGGTAAGCGCCCGGAATCTTGTACTATGTTTATTTCCATGGTCAGACATGGAATGCAGAGATTCATGGTCTGAGATGCGGCGATGCATGCCAAAGTCTTCAGAAGTAGAAGGAAGGGTTGCATTGTCTGACTTGTCTGAAGCAGAGGGGGAGGGAGAGCGAAGTTATATCAAGAATTCAGCACAAATAGGGGCTAAACGTGCAATAAACAAACTTTGACGAGCTGCAGTTGCTTTAGCTGCATTTGCACGGCTTGCTTTCTTTCCTGCCTTGATTCTACCCATATCTGCTTCGATGTAAAGATGAGAGTAGAAGAAAAGAGGGGATTTTGACGGTGCAATGAGGCTGCAGCACGGCGGCAGCGAGGCTTCGGCATGGGCCGGCAGGTCATGTGAGTGATTATGTAATTGGACCAAAATTTCTTTCACCACAAACGAAATGTGTTTCAAATGCCTCGGAAAGGCTCAAAAAACAGTCTTAAAAAGGAAATATCGTGATATTCTGAGCTACTATCTACGTTTCTCGAAATCTGTTACAAAGAAGTTCAAAGATTAGAGTATTCTCTGTGTTACAGATAATTTTTAAAGTCAATGTTCTCGACAACGAGGAATATCCCTTGTCACAATCTGCTTACATAAAGGTTCGGGGTTCCCACGCTCTCCGCCTTAAGCTAGTCGCGAACACCAAGTTTCCCGAAGACTCACTGTTACACCCCCTCATCGCCTTGTGCCCCCATATCGTCGTCAACACCATCGATCACCATCCTGCCGTCCGAGAAGCAGCTGAAGGACGATAACTGGGCCACCTGGAGAGACGTTATATTCAATCTTGTCCGTGGACGTGGTCTCGATGGGCTCCTCACCGGGACTATTGTTCGCTCTTCTGCCGCTGTCTCCGACGAGCAGGCCACTCATGTCAATTCCCTTTTCCCTTCGCTCGAAGAGTTCGACCTGCGGGTCGGGTTCGTTAACACCCTCATCTACCAACAACCCAAAGGCTCACGGTAGCTCCAGAAAGTGCCTGCTCAAATGATTTTGAAGTTCCGGTGGAGATTCCCATAGGATATAGCATGCTGCAAGGTACAGAAAAAGCGGGAATGAATGATTGTTTTGAACGTAAAGAAGCTCTTGAAACGAATGGGATACTGCATCCGCTGGGTGGAGAGGTGGGGTGCGAGAGGCCAGGGTATAGATGAGGCGGTTTGAGCGGTTTCAGGGCGCCAGAGTCCACGAGGGCCGAGATCTGGATGCGACGGTGAGGGGAGAAAGCAAGGAGGACGCGCGTGACGTCACGCACCGCATCACAAATCTCTTCCCCGTCATATCAAAGTCCATGGCGAAGCAAAAGCTACCCAATATTCGGCCAATACTGGATGTACTGGCCAAATATCGGTCGACCAATACTGGCGCCCAATATTCGACCAATATTTGGCCAATACATCAAGTATGGGCCAAATAGTGGTCGCGATTTATTTGGCCCGATCTCCGGTGGATTGGCAGTCAACATAGGATAGAATAGAGGCACGACAACTTTAGTAAGATACTTAGTGATTCGCCGAACAACTACTGCGGGCACCAATCACTATTATCCAAACCAATCACTATCGCAATGGGCGAACAACTATTCATCAACTGATGCGCCCAAACGAGCGGAATAGATCAAGTCCGGGAGACACATTTATTTGACAGCCGACACATTCACAACAGAGCTGACACATTCGACAAAACCCGACACTTTCGCTCACCGTATATATCCCAGTGTTTCATTCAAACACGACACATTGTGCAGAATTTCATTCCGCTATTTTGAGTCGTTGTTTTGAGTGAGCCACTCCATGAACTTGACTTTATGAACCGCAGGCTTCCACTGATATCGTATGGCAGCCAAAAATAATGATTTGAGTTAAATACTATAATAATTGGCACTGCAGAAGCGCCAGCCGGTACCCGCGCCCTACCACACTAGGTACCCTGCACCTCCACGCTCACTGGGGAGCGACACGCGCAAGCCGCCCACTGCATCCCGCTGCCCACCCACCGCCCGTTCGTTCTGCGTGCGTTGCTCCCAGCACTGTGCAATCCACACGAGCGCTGTCAGGTGCGCAGCGCCCCCCTCCCGCCCGCACACCGCCGCACCCACGCATGGCTGCCCGCTGTCGTTGTATGCACCGCGTGGTGCTCTCGTCGTACGCTGCGCCCAAACTCGTGAGTGCAGAAACATCGCGTGAATATTACGTTCGACGTACCTTCGCAGTCCCGTCCCGAATACATCAGGAAACCCCAACTTACGAATTGGAAACAAGTGGGGATAATTGGTGATAATCTCGGATTTGCCCAAAATTATCAGTGATTGGCGGATTGGCTATGTCCCTTTCCGTTTACAGTCAACTGGAGGGTGTATTACAATGAAAGGCCCCGCAAAACCATGGCAAGGCAGGGCAGGACTGCTCTCTTTCTTTTGTGCCAGAGTTCTTTTCCACTCAATCACCTCTCATCACATCCGCTGACATGGACTCAGATGTTTCTCTCCAACCTTGGTCAATGGATTACCTAGGTAGGTATCATTTCACGCACGGCCCGAATCACGAACGCGTGTTCCAGGGATTTTACCGGTGTACAAAGCAAGGATAATTAAATCAGCTTCCCCCTGCCAACTGACCCAAAAGGTCCCGAGACGCTGGCGGTCCACATGTTGCAGGAAATTGGGGTGTCGAAGGTTGGTTTCGTTCTTTTGAACTCATCAGGTGGGCCAGACAGCCCACAACCAACCGATAACGGCACCAATATCAGGTAGACAATTTGGCAGATTGTTCCCATGATAACGGCCTGATAGGGGCAAGACAACTGGCCAGGTTGTCCTGCCTACCATCAGGGGCAAGCGTTGTCGACTGGCCAGAAAGAGATTGCGACTGGCCAGGCCACAGCTCAATCTGATCCCCCAGAACCCAAACCAAGGTCGCAACTTGCCAGCTTGTGACCTTGATCCCCCAGAACCCAAACAGAAGTCGCAACTTGCCAGATTGTGACCTTGATCCCCCAGAACCCAAACAGAAGTCGCAACTTGCCAGATTGCGACCTTGATCCCCCAGAATCCAAACAGAGGTTGCAACTTGCCAGGCTGCGACCTTGATCCCCCAGAACCCAAACAGAGGTTGCAACTTGCCAGGCTGCGACCTCAATCCCCCAGAACCCAAACAGAAGTCGCACATGCCGGATTGCGACTTTTATCCCCCAGAACCCAAACAGAGGTTGCAACTTTCCAGGCTGACCTCGATCCCCCAGAACCCAAACAGAAGTCACAACTTGCCAGATTGCGACCTTGATCCCCCAGAACCCAAATTGCCCCTGGAAAATTAGAACACACCCGGCCTTGGCTTCTCTCGGAGAATTTCGACAAGAGAGAAAACCACGCTCTGCTAATCCCAATTCACGGTGCATTATGTGTGAACAGTATGAAAGCGGCTGATCAGACCTCAGTCAGGGACTGCCATGTGGCTTTGTGATTGAACAATATAACAGAGGGCCAAGCCGACGAAAACGAAGGGGGTAAAGAAAAACAAAGCTCAAAAGTGGGGGGGGGGTTGTCGATATCGAGACCGATAGGGTATTGCTTTTTCTGCGAGGAGTCAGTCAGCTGAATGTCGCTGGCTTGAAAGAGAGAGTGTGTGTGTGCTTAGCGGTTCAGCGATCTCATTGTGTACCTGCTGGATTGTATCATTATCTTCAGGAGTCAAGGGGGGTTAGGAAACGCACAATGCGGGAATCTTCAGTAGCAGAGTGCAGTCGGGTGGCAGAGGCCAAATGGGCTTGCAGAGAATGAAGCGGCAGAGGCCAAATGGGCGTGCACAGAAGGAGGCGGCAGAGGCCAAATGGGCTTGCACAGGATGGGGTGGCAGAGGCCAAATGGGCTTGCACAGAATGGGGCGGCAGAGGCCAAATGGGCGTGCACAGAAGGAGACGGCAGAGGCCAAATGGGCTTGCACAGGATGGGGTGGCAGAGGCCAAATGGGCTTGCACAGGATGGGGGTGGCAGAGGCCAAATGGGCTTGCACAGGATGGAGCGGCAGAGCCAAATGGGCTTGCACAGAAGGGGGTGGCAGAGGCCAAATGGGCTTGCACAGAAGGGGTGGCAGAGGCCAAATGGGCTTGCACAGGATGGGGTGGCAGAGGCCAAATGGGCTTGCACAGGATGGGGTGGCAGAGGCCAAATGGGCTTGCACAGGATGGGGTGGCAGAGGCCAAATGGGCTTGCACAGGATGGAGCAGCAGAGCCAAATGGGCTTGCACAGAATGGCACAGAAATCACAGCGTGAGATACTGAATTGTCCTCCAAAACCGAGCCTTTATATACGTTTTCGGACAGTCATTTTCCGGCCCCGCTGCGGGTTTCGGACATATTGGTCCCGTTGTTTGGAGGGGATCAATATTCCGGGCTTCCTGTGCCGGGCCCCACAATTGATTCGACACTTATATTTCCAGGGCCTGAAGATTGTACATAGTTTGCGGCAAAATTCAAACTCAGGTCACAATGCACTTGTACGCTGTGTACCAGTGCGACCCGTGCGACTCGTGTGCCGCGACGCCTGCCACCCCCGCTCGCGGGGCATCTTGCTTCCGTGGGGAGCGACTCTAAAACTGGATCCCGGACAGCCTAAAATTACGCAAACCTGCCGGTTTTTCCAAAGCTCAAATCAGCAGCAATCCGAGCAAAATATGAACGGAGTGGCACATAATCCGTCACGTCAAGTTTCCAATTATGGTAGGGGTCAAACCCCGTCAAGTGGCCGGTCAAATCAATTTCGTCAGACCCTTTTTGACCTTGACCCGGCCTCTGCCAACACTGCCGGAAAGGGATAAAATATGTGCACAGGCAGAAAATTCAGTAAATATTGCACAACATGGTTCGCCAGAGGTTAACATCTGTGCACATGTTGGAGGGTGCATTCACCTAGGCAGAGCATGATTCCACTAGAAAGTGAGCACTCATTCGACTTCTGCACCAGGAAGGGATAAAATATGTGCACAGCTAGAAAATTCAAAAAATATTCCATAACGTGGTTCGCCAGAGGTTAAATTTTCTGTGTGCATGTTGGAGGATGCATTCACCCAGCCGGACTATGAATCAAGGACAAAACGAACACTCATTCTATTTCTCCACCGGGAAGAGGTAAAATATGCGCACAGGCAGAAATTCAGCAAATATTCCACAACGTGGTTCACCAGGGGTTAAAATGTCTGTGCACGTGTTGGAGGGTGTATTCACCTAGGCAGAGTATGTTTCGACCAGAAAGTGAATACTCATTCGACTTCTGCACCGAGAAGGGATAAAATATGCGCACGGCTAGAAAATTCAAAGAATATTCCACAACGTGGTCTGCCAGGGGTTAATATTTTTTTTGTGTGTGTTGGGGCATGCATTCACCCGGCCGACCAGAAAATGAACACTCATTCCACTTCTGCACCCAAGCGTACCCAAGCACCGGAGTTTTCGAGTGTGGTGAAAGATGATAAAGAACATGCGAGATTATGGATGACAATACGATGGTATGACAGTTTTCCAATCAGTCAGAACAAGCTCCAGTACTGTTGAAATGATAGAATAGAAGTCAAATATTAGGGCCAGAAAGAGATCCAGAAAGCTCTCCATTCTCGCGGAGGCGGTGCTGTGAAGACCGAGCCGAATCAATAGGAAGGCGCTGTATTTGCCATTGTGCCATCCAAACGTGACCTGGTATGGAGACGTGATTTTTCGTGGTTGATTGCGAGGTGATAGCCAGCACGATTCTAAGCAAAAATTTCTGTTCAGATTTCCCATTGCTGTCCTGGTTCTTAAGCCAGAGCCCTGAAAGCTCTCCATACTCGCAGAGGCAGTACTGTGAAGAGCGGGCCGAATCAATAGGGAGACACATTATTTGTGCCATCCAAACGTGACCTGGTATGGAGACCTGATTTTTTGGCAGTTGATGAAGTGATAGCCAGCGTGATTCTAAGCAAAACTGTGTGTTCAGATTTCTCGTCGATGCCCTGGTTCCCAGGCCAGAGGCTTGAAAGCTCCCCATACTCGAATATACGAGAGATATCGAGAGAGAGAAAATAACATGTTCACCGAGCAGGATATTTATGGCAGCAATACCGCAGAGTCTTGCCTTCCCCGAGTAAATCACACTAATTTTTCCAGTAGGCAGTGAATCAATGTAGATCTCTACGGCTACGTGGAATGACTGACTGTGTTACCCGGATGAAAAAAATTATAGTGCGACTACGATACATCTGAAACAACTACGGACTCAAGTGCAGCTCAATTTCCTGGCGGCGCGACTTCAGAGCATCCATCACGCCAAAAAGATGGTCCTCGTTGTCGCGTAGAATCGTTTCCACTGCAGCAAGACCCTCCCACCTTAGCCAACGATATTGCGCTTGCCAAGGCTCGATACACCGAGAAACAAAATCACTTTATCGGTCTTACGGTTTCCTTCCGAGATCGTGCAGAGACCTGGCGAGAACAGGATCGAACGGCGTCGAAGAAAGGGAAGGAGGCTGTTAGTGTTTACAAGCACCAGACCAGCAAAGGTACACCCTACACCTGAGAAGAACATGTATCTGATGTTTAAATCAGTTCCTTCTCAACACACAATTTACCAGGCAATGCTGGTACAGGAAGACAACTTCCAATCGAGCTTAACACCGAAAAGCAACATAGCGCGCTTCCTGAATGATGCGTTCAAGATTTAAGACAAGCAGTAACTTTTTCCGACCATTTTCGTCGTAAAGAATCTGAAATTGTTCATAGAAGGCAACTTCGGTCCGCAATTCAAGAAAACACGGAGCATAATCTCGAGGCCACCCGAAAAGATGTTCTATCCCGCCGTACTGAAGTCACTAACTTGATTGCCACATGGCGGAAGCAGCAACAGTCAATAACTCCGAAACTCGGAGACAAGGTTTCAAAACAAGCAGCTGCATCACCGGTCGTTCCAGTCGAGAAAGAAAGGCTCTTTCTTCCTTCTGATCTCACGCCCTCTGAGCGACACGAGCTGGATGTTGTTGCTCTGGGCATCGAGGGGGTACGGTGGAGAGAAGGCCAAGCATTTGATGCCCTACGGGGTGTCCAGAATGTAGTGAAAGCTCTCCGTGCTCTACGCGATCGAAAAACAAAGAATGACAGGAAGCAAAAAGACAATATCAGGGCAGGCGATGACACCACAAATCGACGCGACCGTCACATGCAGAGTTATGTAGCTGCGCGGCAGGCAATGATCTCTCTCGGGGCCTTGGTTGATGGCCCAAATACTGGCTATCCACCCCTCACTGTTGCCGACACATTCATGAAGTCGGTGCGGCAGGCACGCCAAGTCGGGGACTCCAAGTTCACCGACGGCCTTCTCTGGCGGGTCTCGGGAGGACTCGGGGAGAGTCCATCACATGTCGCACCCATAATTTTAGCAGGAACCACTGTGGATACAGCGGGTGAGTCCCCTTTCAAACCGGCATAACCAACCATTTATCCCGTGTTTTCCTCGCAGCTCTTAGTGGAACTCAGATGCATACACGGAAATCAGGTTCGGTTGATCCTTCATTTGTAACTTCTGCTCACATTATTGTGGTTAATATTCAGGCCCTCAAATTAGGTCCGCGACGACAGGACCCACATCACAGTCCGAAAATAAGCTTGAAGAAAGACCTGAAGGGTGGTTGTGGCAGCTAGGGAAAGTAGGAAAGCTTTCGCAGCGTGAGATAGATGAATGGTCCAATGAAGGTGAAAGATTTCAATTTTGTATTCATTATGTTGATTCATGGATTCGAGTGCAGGCGATCGTGTCCAATGGTTCCGTGCAGAGGCTGAAATGCAGCGCTGGCAAGAGCAGAAGGAACAAAAGCTTGTTGAGTTGCTCCGAACAATTCGCAGTTTTACCAAGATGTAACAGGTATGGATTGAGCTAGTTAACCAGCACTCTTCCAACCAGCCGGGACATGCTGCATATGCTCGGCAGAAGGCATGGATGTATCAGCGGCGTGCGGAGGAAGCCCAAAACTTGGTCCGAAGTGGTGGACACGGGGATTTGCTTGCACCGACAGCAAACGTGATTGAGTTTATCGAGAGAGAGCGGGCCGCAGAATGTACATCTATACTATATGGAGGGCGACATTTATAATCCACAATATAAAACATTTCATATCCAGGGTTCTGATTATTTGAGAGAGAAAATAACCCCCAGTCATATTGAACAATGGATTTAAATTTTCGATCATATTCACTATATCGGTATTTCATACCCTCGGGGATGCATTGAAGCCCCTGAAAACAAAAATCTAGGTCATTTGGAGCACCACAGCCCAAGTGGCAGCAATCCTGCACCGAGATGCCGCAAAACTAGCCTCTTCGGGCCGAAATCCACGGACCTATACACCATCCCCTCCGGATTCTCAATCCGCATCGTTTGGTTCTACTTTTGAGGGAATCGGTGGAGATTTGAGCTCACAGCGTCCGATCTGCCGAAAATGTACAAAAAAAAAAAAAAGGGCCGCACCATAAGTTCTGCAAAGAGCTGTAAGACCTCAGAAATAGATACCGGCATGTTGAAACACACACACACGAAAAATCATGGGTCAAGGGACTTATAATATATTATTAATGGGGACAGGCATCAGCCGATCAAAGGCCGGCAGCTTTGGTCGTGTTTGGTTGGCTGGTGGGCTCGGTTCCAACTTTGCGACCCCCATCGTTTCTTTCCACAACACTTTGAAGCACATCTGAATCAGCAGAATGATAGTAAATGTCACCGAAAACAGGTTTCTAGTCGTGGATTTTTTTCTTTTTGCGGTCTATGTAAAAATATAACCATTTCAGCCGAATTCGAAGCTGAAAAAGGTGAAACTTGAAATTCCAGGACAAGAACCTTGTGGTACGAGTATCCACCAATGACTCCCCACGTAAAATTTTTGAGATTCCCCGAGAATTAAAAAACCTATGGGCACTTTACAGAAATAAGGTCAAATCCCTCTTTGTGAACCGACAAGACAGAAATTTGCTCGAAAATCTGTCCGACAGTCCTCACCCATTTAGAATATTTGATTGCATCATTTGAGACCTGCATCCATAAATAGAATGAGGGGCGAGATGTTTGGCAGGCTGACTATGCCGGTTCCAGTTTGCAACCCGCATCGTTTTGTCAAATCTGGATGAATTTCATACCTTCTGCTGACAGAAATGATCTCCCTACATAGTGATCGTGCCGGATGTTGCATTTTCTGCTTACCTGTACGAAATTGGCCCAGATTCGGGTGAAGTCTGGCCTTTTCTCGGGAGATGAAACGGATCTAAGACTTCTAGCACGATAACCCTAATCCCTAACCCTGCCGTGACAAATCCGTCGCACTGCTCGGTTCTGGGCTCAAACCTTGGTATACAGCTTCGATTCTGAGTGCATATATATTGTATTACCACTAATTGGGTGTCCTGCATAATTTTCAGAATATTCTGAGGAACTTGGAATTTTTCAGTTCATAGGCGATCAGAAAATGTGGAATAGAAACCGATTTTCGACTGGAATGGTCGAGCTTGCATTGGGGCCCTATACTTATCAATAAAATAAACAGTCTATCTGCTTCAACCGAGTTCTTAAAGTGCGTGAGGAAGCCACTACAAGGTGGAACATGCGGACCGAAGTGGAATCGAGAACAAACAAGGACAAAGCTGCCGCTCCGATCAAGGGCGGTGCCCGTCCCCACGTTAGCCTCCATGTTAGCCTCCATCATAGTTTTGCGAGATTCGTCCGCAGGCAAGAAGCGAGTAAGCATCCAGCCGTTAGGGATGGCCTGCGTGGACTTGGCTAGGGCATCAAACCGGTCCATACAAACGAGGGCGATGACGAAGTACAATGTCATGAACAGTCAGACGAGCAGAATAACGTGCAACAATAAATAAATAACATTAATCCCTCCATAAAGTTTGACTTTCCATCTCTAAAACTAAATTAGCAGTGTGTTGACGAGGAACACGGCAAGGAAGAGAGTGATGGTCTGTAATACATCGGTCATGAACGGAAGATAATGAAAGGGAAACAGGTAACCTCGAAGTTCGCAAAGAACAGTGTCAGCTGATGCCCAGGTCCAGCACTACAATACATGAGCGGATAGAGTCGGTGTGCACGCCAGGGTAACCTACATCCAACCGACAATGACAAGGAGAGGTACAACGAATGTCGCGATTTGCTACCCATGGTTAATAAGTACATCCCCATGGTTCACATATTCAAGTGCGCATTGTGAAACTCACAATAGAACTGCCGACACAAATGCCGATAATCGACTAGGGGACAGAATGAGTATAAGGAACTGTCGAAAAACAGGGTATCAGGAACCTCCATCTGCCCTTTCCTTGCCATCCACACTGAAGTGACGTATTCGGCCGCATTTGCCGTTTCAAATTAGATAGGTAAGTGGCAGTTTTACTGTGCTTACCATGATTGGCAAGAGGATCAGCGCAATGAACTGCTTCGAGATGGAGTACCGCACTGCCGTCTCTTCAATGGACGCGACCACCACTGGGTTCAGGTCTGAATACAGGAACGTAACGCCCGAAAGATAACCCACAGCAATCGGCGCAGAACGCGGTCACGAAAGTGGTTACCAGGAGGCTAAAACCGCCATTGTGGGGCACGGGGTTCAAAATGTCATTGTGAGGCACGGGGCTCAAAATGTCATTGTGGGGCACGCTGTTCAAAATGCCATTGTGGGGCGAGGCATGGGGTTCAAAATGCCATTGTAAGGCACGGGGTTCGGAATAGGTCCCTTGTCCTTCCAGAGGACAGCCGGAATACATTTTTTGTCCTTGCTCGTGGGGCATTCAAATCCGGAATGCAGGTCGTCTATTCAAACCTTAAATACGTCAAGTACTCCCTTATCCCTGCTGAACCCGACCGAAATGCATTATAATGCACCGGATGGTCGGTTCCATAGTGAAGCACGGGGTTGAAAATGCCATTGTGGGGCACAGTATTCAAAATGCTATTTTGAGGCATGGGGTTCAGAATAGGTCCCTTGTCCCTCCGGGGGACAGCCGAAATACATTTTTTGCCCTTTCTTACGGGGTATTTACAGCACTTTGCAGAACTTAGGGCACGGACGAAAATGTTATTTTTTTTGATCGTCGCCGCCAGGACACCTGTAGCGGGCTCAATTCTCACTCGTTTTGTTTCGGAGTATGAGTGCGAGGGCGCATTTTTCTGCGTCCTCAGAATTTGCACTGAGGTAAGCACCTTTTTTGGTGTTTTCCGGCAGGACAGCTGCGGTGTCCTAGATTTTTGGTATGATGAATTTCAATGTATTATCTAGTTCCTGAAATACCGGAATAGTGAGCATGACTCCTGGTTTGACTTCAGTATTTAGTCGACAACAGCCGGGTTTATCCGGCCATAAATCAGCTATTTCGCTCCATCCCATGTATGTGGGCATTGATACAGAGCCCAAAGTGTGGAAAATAACATTGCCATTATGTTACAACCCTGATACATGCCCAGAAGAGCTAACATTGCGCGACGCAACGCGCCTCCCAGGAGTCACGTGGTGTCATCGGGCAAATTATCTAGGCCCATTGCGGCGCGACCCTGGGGCTCAATTCCTTCAATAAGATTATGTGAAGTATTCTATACCATATTTGACTCAAATGTGGCCGGAGAAGACGACAAGGAAACACTTACAATGGCTTAAATGCAAGGTCATTGAAGCACGCGTTTCAAATTGATTACCTTGCGGAAAACGCAATAATGGCTCTGGTCTAAAGCGAGAAAACTGCTCGCAATGACCCTGGCTATCCAGATCTGTGGTGCGCGCCTCAGAAAATGTCCCCGGGACTATCTCAAGCTCCACTGTGCGCCGTCCGGGACATCCGTCCCCGCAAAAAATCGAAGACCTCTAGAGTCCGACGCTCCGTTGTCCTTGAAGACGAGGAGGACGACAGTGGTACGACTGAATCCCACCCCGATCCGCTTAAACCTTGGCTCGACGAGTATCAGCTCTATTTCGATGTTCGCTAAGTTGTTCCAGAGGGTATCAACACAATTCAATGGATGTCAAGTCATGCTTTTCAAAATGTGGACCATTGCAAAGGCAATAGGGTCATGCGGTTCAAAATGTAAACCACTAATTGCGCTCTGGAAAGCACAATAATGCCTCCAAGTGCGATCTGAATAGCTGCAAATGTTCGCAGTGATCAGGGCTATCCATTTCTGAGACGCACGTCTCAGAAAATGGCCCTGAGACCGACTTCATTGGAATTTAAATGTCAAGTCGTGCTGTTTCAAAATGTGGACATATAGGGTCATGTGGTTCAAAATGTAAACCGGTAATTGCACTGGAAAGCGTAATAATTTCCCAGCACAAACTGAATGGCTGTAAATGCTCGCAGTGCTCAGGGCCATCCATTTCTAAGATGTGCGACTTAGAAAATGGCCTTGGGACTTCATTGGCTTTCAAATGGTTTGCAAGATGTCAAGTCACGCGGTTCAAAATGTGGAAGAACTCGGGTTCCCTCCGAACGCAACTCAACTACTGTATATAGGCCGAATTTGAACGTGTCAGGCTTCAGGGCGATGGCGACGCAGTTTTAGTGATCGCTCAGTCGAGCTACGGAATGATCATGCTTGGATTATTCTACATTATGGGTAGCATGTTGATAGAATTATCCACTGCGCAGTGCGCCCATTCGAGGGGAAACACATCGTTCAAGGAACAGCTGCATAAGAAAGAAAGTCAGCAGAAAAGGGAGTGTTGGAAGAAGCGACAGTAACCCTATTAGGATTGTTTAAACAATGCGCTTTGTTTTGTTTTGTTGAACGCTGGCCTGCCACACACTGTTGCACTCAACATGTGTAGGGAATACCGTTATTACTGTTTAAACTGCACAGAAACAATCCTCCAGAGACACTGTTGAACAATGATTCATGATGCCAAGATTAAAGTTTATTTGAGCGCCTCAAATCAGTATACAGGTCAGCATCTAAGAAGATACAGAATACCGGGACCTGATCTGGGCAAAGATCCGGAACATGGCTCACCGGGGCAAAATTTCCTATACGCTTTCTGGAAGGCCTATTCATTCAGGAAGACCACGGTCGGAGGGAAAAATCGACATTCCACTTCTGCGCATCGGAACAAGCAAAATATGGGTGGCATTCTGGGTCAAGATCCAGGGAATATTCCACAACGTGGCTCACCGGGGGTTAAATTTCCTACACGCTTGCCAGCAGGCCTATTCCCTCAGGCAGACCATGGTCCGAGCAAAAAATTGACAGGCATTCCACTTCCGCACGCACAAACAAGAAAAATATCCCGTCGTTCGTGGCGCACACCTAGCGCTGGGTCCACGGGTAAATGGTTTACAGATGTAGTTAACTGTATCGTCCAAACAAACATCTTGCACGTCCACGGCCTTGTTAATGGCTTGGAAAGCCACCGGTGAACTCGCTGCTCTTTCATGGTTTCCCGAGATACGCAATCTGCCCGAATATAGGGTATTTTTTTGTTGTGCTGAGTTACGAACAATTCTGATGACAGATATTCTTTTCCAAGTAGATCCAAGAGGAGGCGGGGATTAACATTCTAACACGATTTCCTCGCGGGAAATCCAATTGCACAAAAGCCATCTGATCTGATGGCTCAAATGGCTTGTGCGCAAGTTCTCTATTGACGCTACGGGGGCTCATTTTCACAAGATCTGGATTTTTCAAGCTCGGCCGTCGTGTGGTAACCAATGGTGAGGAGGACTTAAATGCCGTTGAACTGTATGAGCCCTCAAGATTCAATTTCATTTATTGTCATATGCTCTGCTCGCTGCTCTAGCCCTCTGGCTCCAACATCATGCAACCACGCGATGTCTTGCCAGATATTGCTACGTAGGTTCCTATTTTGCGTGGTATCAACTCTCGTCTATCATTTGAAAATCAAGTACTCCATTCAGTGTCGAAGCGAAGTGCAGGCATACATACTTCTCATTGCAAGGCTATACTTATTTACGTGCTGACTTTCGAATAAATTAGCGAGCCTCAATTGATCCTTTATTGACATGCTGGAATTCGTGACGCATGACTGTCGAATTGAATGAAAAAGTACAGTATCAGGCTGAAGTATCTGTGCGGTGACGGACGAATGATATATTTGCTTCCCATTTTGCCCTTTAGAGTACCATCATCACAGTCCTCCACGAGAGACTTCGTCTTCCTGCTACGGTGGGAGCTCCGGGAACGTCCCAAACTGTGGGAGGATGATTGCTCGGGTCGTGTTATCCGACTCCGAAGACGGCTGTGCCTGCTTGCATCGCGATGTCGCGGCTTGCTGTTTGCTGCGCATAATACGAGCGGGGTCAGTGTCCTTGCAGTGAACCGGATGCAAGCGATCATCCGGTAGCTACGCCCCTCAGGTCATCAGAAATGCGACGCCAGGCCGGAAATTGGGTAAATATGACTTGCCTTTTGTGTGGTCACTGGATGAAGCCTGGATCCCTGGAGTCGCAGATTTGGTGTTGGTGCTTGAAAAAGTGTGTTGCTACCACGGGATAAAAAAGGCAACAAGAGCACGACATTTGCAAACCCGCTTGCAGTAAATGCCAAGGCCCTTTGGTGTCAGTTGAAGTAGGATATGAATAAATTGCGGGGAAGGCGCTTACCGGCCAACCAGACGTCATCTTCTGGCATTGAGTCGGGATTAGTTGAAGAATAAACAACTGAGGAGTACATATCACTTGCCACTAGCGGGAGTCGCGCGCCACCATCTTGGTATCCTGCTCGGAGTGTGTTACTTGGCTCTAACAAACGTGCAAGTAAGTATGAAGAATGAACAAACGGGAAATAAATATGACTGAGACCGCAGTTCGTGCGCGGTTTTTGGCGGGGCTTCCGCAACGATGACGTTTCGTTTCGATTAATCCCCAGAACCCACAATAGACTCGGAGCACAACTGGAAAGTTGTCGCCCCTCAATACAATAATCATCCCCGCAGAGCCCAAATTAGACAGCACTCATTCCACCGAGAAGCGGATACATGAATTCGACACAACTGGCAAGGTTGCGTCCAATCCAATAATCCAGAGTTCGGATCGGGTGCCATTGGAACCGGATACGTGAACTGCGCACAACTGGCCGGGTTGCGCTCGATTCAGTAATCCGGGTCCCGAATGGCACAAGTGTCGATGCGTTACTTGGCCGTTATATAGAAACGGGACCCCAACCTCCGGCCCCGGAGAACACATATACAAACGAACCCTTGGTCCGTGCGCGAAT